>OZ038483.1:133557472-133669972 GCA_964036315.1 Acanthosepion esculentum | reverse complement strand
TGCTCTTTGGACTGTCATTGCTAAAATTCCTCTCTCACGTGTTAAACATCTTATGAATTGGGTTGGATCTTTTCTAATTGATCTCTTTAGCTCTAAGTTGAAATGATGATCCCACTTGCTGATGTGAGCTCCTGATCCAGTTTTCCTCTCTACTGTTCCCTCTTTTTTAAACTTATTCCCTATTCTCTTGATGGTTCTTGAATGGACTTTGAAAATGGAAGTCAGAGTATGTTGGTAACATTACTTTAAGCCTGAATGATCTTTTTCCTCTCACCATTGCTCAGTTGGAAAGACAGTGGGGCTGACACAAAATAATTTTAACTTGCTCTCTTTTTAGCTGAATAATTCAAAGGATTTTTCAGTGATTCTTATGACAAATGGTGTCAAGATGGCTAAATATTTTATCTGAAAACCTGGAAAAAAGTTTAGTGGCTTTTTAGATATTAAACATTGGGATGGACCATTATGCTGTGACATGATTTGGACAATTTTGCAGTTACACCTGGTATTTCCAACAAACTGGCTGTTTTCTTTTACTCCTTCATCATTAACTTATTCTGGTCGATTTTAAACACACAATGTTAGATGAAGAACCAGCACCAATTCTATTCTTGGAAAAAATCTTGTTTATAAACATTTCTGGATTGGAAAGAATTAATCCGTATTTGCAACAAATATCATAGCAAAGTGAGGAATATTTCAAGACAGTTGAGTTGATTGGAATCAGGAAAATTTATTTGTCATTACTTTGATATTAATACATATAGATATGTATAGATACATGCAAATATTTTTATGCATGAGTGGGAGGTGGATGTTAAAAATATTGGTACATAGAATCACCAAGCTGAGTTTAAATCATGGCTAAGACAATTTGATTTTTCTCTGATGCCATTGGGAAAGAGACAAATCTATATCTTCCCTCAGTTGTTGGTTAAATGGCAAGCAGACATAAATCCCTAGCCTTGTTTGGTAACTGGTTTTGGAGAAGGACAGTTCTGAATTAAAAACTAATAATTGAATTCCCAACAGCAATAAGTATGAACTTGAGGCTTGCAATGTCACATGGTCAAAAACCTACTTGAAAAAATATGATTGCTCCACAATCTGATGTTTTGATTAATGTCTTTATAAATCTTTATTCATTGGCTTCTTTAAAATTGGCATTAGTACCTCGAAGAAGGCCTTCATCAGATGATAACCTTGGATCAACCATGGTTTGAAACATCAGTGTCACTAACAAAGTATTCTAGAAATACTAGAAGATATCACATCTTCAAATTCCTTATCAGTGTCAAGAAAGATCTGTAAGTCCTCTGCAAATTCCTAAGTCTGCCTGGTTGTCACGATATTGAAAACTGATCAACTCTTGATGAAAAATCATAAAATAAGTAGCTAATTTCTAAGACTGGTGTTACTACAGGGAAGCTACTATGTTACTGTTTTATCCTGTCAGAACTCTAATTCCTTAAATCAAATGGAATGTTCACTTTGACGTCCACAGCAAAAACAGACCGTAATTTCATCCAGCTCCTTGTCGGAATACTGCCCCAAAATAACAGCATCATAAAACATCTTTTCTAACAGATCTGAAAAGGCCCACATGAATTTTGCAGCCACTGACTCATAAAGCGTTGATTTCACATACAGGCAGGTCAGATCAGGCTGTCTTCAGTGACTGACCATACTACAGGCAAGCTTAACCAAACCATCACCATGTCTATTTCACTTGACCACATATGTGTAGAGTAAAAAGTGTGTGAACAGCAAAGAGAAGAAATAATCTTCAAACACAGCTCGACAAATTTAAATAATTTTATTATTGAGTATAAAAATAATCTTTTTCTTTTGAGTTGAAAGAAACAAGTTATAAAGTTCCCTGCAAACAAAGTTTCTAAGGAAAATGGTTTGGTTTGGTTTGTTTTACGGCATATCAACCTCAATGGGTCATTTAATGCTGACAATTTTTTTTTTCCTGGTCATATTTTTGTTTTGTCAAACATCTATTTCTGTTAATATTTTTCCTCAAAAATGTATAGCTGGCAACATTATTTTTGCAAAAACATATTATCAGAGGCCTTGCTGTTGAACATAGTTTATCATCATACCCAGGACGCGGATGTAGTTTATCGTCATACCCAGGACGTGGATGTAGTTTATCGTCATACCCAGGATGAATCTAAGAAAAATGTTTTATTTTTAAATGAATTGTGTTAGTATAAGATGAAAGCTATGTGAGAATTTATTATATCTGCAATTTACATTATATTGTGTATCTGTTTATAATGTAGTTAGCAGTTAGTGAAACTGCCAGCTGATAAATCTGTACTATTACTACTGCTACAATTACATTTTGTTTGTATATCTCGCTCGGGTATTTTTTATAAGATAAACTGTGCAATGTGGTCCATGAAAATACTTTAAAAACAAGAAATGATTTGCAAGAAGAAACTTAGTACTCAATAGATTAATTTAAGTATTCAGTATTATTTACACCCCCTGGTTGAAGATATACTAAAAAACTAAAGACTTAATTTACATTAAGTTATTGATAAGAAAATATCTGATCATAGGAAGTTAAATAGATTTATTAAACTTAGAAGTTTTATTGGCTAATAAATATATTTTTTCCTATTTTTTAATATCTATTTTTAGGAGGGAAAAGAGTATTAATCATTTTCTGATTGTTAGCTTTCAATTTTTCTTGCAAACAACAAGAATGTTGCCTTTTTTTTGAAAGCTTGAAAGGCATTTGAGACATTGCCACTGATTAGTTAATAAATGCTAATGTTGGAATTTAAATTTGAGATTCGTGTGACCTGACTTGAACAGAATTGAGATTTTAGTGATACTACTTAAATCTATTGAATATTTTTCTACAATTTTTAACAGGGTTCCACAAATGCATGTTGATTTTCTCCCACAATTCTATCTGAACCTTGTGTTATACACTGAATAAACTCTGTTTCTTACGGCTGATAAATGATACCCTTGAATGAGAAAACAATCAAACCTTGTAAATCACGGGAGAAATAAAAACTCTTTTACTTATTTCAATTATGTCTTATCTCCATTTTTTTTCTTTTTCACTTTCACTTTTTTACCTTGTTAAGACTGCCATTAAGCTACATTGGGGTTAATTCAATAACATAACTCTTCTATGGCCAATTGATATTAGATTTAGTTGTAAAACAAATGCACACGTTTGGCCAGCCAGATCTGACTGGTCTGTCTAAAAAGAGTTTAGCCTCTTCTTTGCTTGGGCAACTTATAGTTTAATTGTTGGTGTGCTCATCATGCAAGCCATTAATATTGTATTAGTTCCATCTCTGACTCTTCTATAAATATGGCCTAGTGCCAGACATTTGTGCTTCCAGTTACTCTTTGAATGCAGTAGCAAGGAATAGATAAAACCTCTTGTTTTGTTCTTGCTTTTCAGATCTCAGGAAGAGAGGACATTATTCAATGTTTATTATTAGTTCATCTAGCAAAAGAAAATATCTTTGCCTTCAGTCACATCAGATAAGCAGTTGTAATTTAGATAAGCAGAACCCACAAACAACACCAAAATGGCTTCTGTTTAATACAATGTACACTTACTTACCGTGTTAAACAGTTTACTTCTTGATTAGTTTTCCTGATAAATATAAATACAATTTTAAATTAATGGGCAAAATTGTTGGGTCTGCTTTGTGTTGTGTGAGTGCATTGTTTAATAGAGTGTAATTATTTATCTTTTTCATTGCCCATTAAATTTTATGGAATTGATTATGTGCCTTTACAAATGAAAACCTTATTATATTTATATTCTGAAGGGATCAAAAATATCATTAGAAACAATGAAAAGAGTGATGGGCTGTTATATAATGTTTAATCACCTATATGATGGCATCTTCCTTCACCCCTAATACCTGTTGGTTTCAACAGCATCCTGATAATAGGATTATCTGTAGTTGTTGAAACCTATTGCATTTTTATTTTGCAGATATAGTATCTGTAGCTCATGTCTAACCTTCTTTGTAAAGTTTCAGATGGCTGAGTTTTGAATTTATACTTGTTGTCCTACTAGTCTGGTTGTCAGTCATGGTTAAGAGCCCAAACTGTTCTGCTATTTAACCCATAGCTGGTAGGAGAAGAGATGGATTCATAGCTTTCCCAATAGACAGATTTTCTGAAAAATGTGGAAGTTTTAAGAATGGAATTTTTCCTGACAAACAGAAAGAGACAACTGAAATGTTTTTGAAACATAATAGGAAAAGAAATCTAGAAGAATTTAACATTCGCTGGACAAATTGTAGGCAAGAAAAGCAGAGAAAATCTGGTGACAGAGGGGAAAAAAGTTTTACCTTGAAAAAGAATTTGTATTCTCTGTGCTTTCTATTGAAAATCAGAAACAAAGAATAGGCTGCGAAATATGGTAATTATAGATAAGGATGCTCATCTGAATGGGAAGGCATATAATAATTCTTCATCTCATAAAATCTTGGAAATTTATTCTCTCTGATTGACTGAATCCGAGACTTAATGCAAGTTCGAGAATTTTATTTAAAATTAATGAAAAGGTTTTAATCTGAATTTATCAGAAAAAAAAGAAACACTTGTAAATGAATAACTGAATTATATATATATATATCTATCTATATTTCTGAGATGAAGTATTGTAAGTATTTGCACTTTTTAAATTGTTCCAACTGTTGTCCTCATCTTTATTGTTATATTCACAATGTTTTGGCCATTGTATGCCCTGGCCTTCTTCAGATGATTGAAATTTTGAACTGAATCCTTTATTTTGTCCACCTGGGTTGATTGTTCTAGTTTCACATGCCATGCCTCTTCTGGATATCTCAGTTTCAGTTATTTCCCAAGGACACATGTCCCATTGGAAAAAAGTGTTGTTTAAAGTAACCCAGTGACTTGACCCAAAAAGTCGTGAGTTCAATACCTGGCCAAAGCAGAGTGTACAAAAAACTTGGAGAGTTGAGTTACTAAAGGGAAATAACTGAAACCGAGATATCCAGAAGAGGTATGGCACATGGAACTAGAACAATCTACCCTGGTGGACAAAATAAAGGGTTCAGTTCGAAATTCCAATCACCTGAAGATGGCTGGAGCAAACAACAACCATAACATTGTGAATATGGCAATAAGATGGAGATCAACAGTTCAAACAATGTAAATAGTGTGTGTTATGTATGTTGTTGCTCGATCGTGGTCATGTGTTCAGATTGATGTGTGGAAAATGTGAAGAGTAAACAGTTCTAATCTTGGCAGTGCCAATTTGTATTCACTTAGTGTTTATGTTAAATTGCAAGACTGACTGGGCCAATTAGATTTGGTTGGTAGTCAGTCCAGGAGAAGACCCCGATGATGTCAATGGTTCATCCCACCACTATTTTTCCCCTGAACAATCATGGCCATCTACAGCTTACATATATCAAGGAATTTAGATGTGTGGAGAGCTATGATCGTCTAAATCTTGAAAGTGGAATGACAATAGGAAACTTATTCTGTTAGTTTTATCTGTTTTTGATCTGAAATTCAGAAACCTATTTTAATTATTAAGATTCTAATTATTCCTTACCCCATTAAGTTTTCTCAAAGTAATAATCCCAGCAATTTTGTTTTAGGAACTTTATCACCTTGGCAATATATGTGCAATGGTATATTTTTCAACTATTTTAAATCTACACTCATCTCTTATAGCGAAGGATCCTGAATTTTGAGCAGTGGAAAAAGTCATGGAAGGTGATTAATGTCTTAGCAAGAATCTTTTTAAAGGTGAATTTATAATTAGTTCAGATTATTTGGGCATTTTCTTTTAAAATGTTTCATTATTTAAATATATAAAAAAAAAGAAGACAGAGACAAAACTTCCTTTATCCAATATTGTATCTCTACCTGCTTTGATCCAAATTCATCAAAGTCATCTTGTTTTATGGAAATCCATTATTTATTTTCTTCTCTTGTATCTCCAAAGAATGCTCAGTGCAGATGGCTGGAACTTGTTTGTTTTGGGCCGAGTAATAAGATGCTACTGGTTAGCTTTATGCTTTATGGCAATTTTTTTTGGTTCACCAAGAAACAGACAGATATTATTCAGGTAAACAGTCAAGTGAAAATACTTACGAACAAAGAACTTTCAGTTTCCTTTCCAGGAATTGGCAGAAAAATGGTTTTATCTTCTGGATTGATGCCAAATGGCAACTCCTTTCATGTCTACAAATGTGAATAAGTGTATGCATTTTGAAATAAGAGTTTTGTGTTAATGCTTTTTCTTTTGGGAATTCATTCATTCATTCATTGATGTGTGTGTGTGTGTGTGTGTTGTGTATGTATAATTGTGTGTGTGTGTGTGTGTTGTGTATGTATAATTGTGTGTGTGTGTGTGTGTGTTGTGTATGTATAATGTGTGTGTGTGTTGTGTATGTATAATGTGTGTGTGTGTTGTGTATGTATAATGTGTGTGTGTGTTGTGTATGTATAATGTGTGTGTGTGTTGTGTATGTATAATGTGTGTGTGTGTGTTGTGTATGTATAATGTGTGTGTGTGTTCTGTATGTATAATGTGTGTGTGTGTTCTGTATGTATAATGTGTGTGTGTGTTCTGTATGTATAATGTGTGTGTGTGTGTGTTGTGTATGTATAATGTGTGTGTGTGTTGTGTATAATGTGTGTGTGAATGTAGTTGATATGATACTTCTCTATATTAACATGAGATTTCTGTTCCCATGTCTCTTAAGATTTCTTTTTCATAAGACGCCTATGCCAGATGACCAAAAGAATAATTTTTTTTACAGCTTTTAAAGCAAGATGATAATTAAATATGAAAAGCATTCTTTCAGCATAAAATTTACTTTCAATAAATGTTGATATTTTAGCTTCCAGGAGGAAATCTCAAATATCCTGGCTCCAATATTCTAACATGGTTGATGATATCAAAAATAGTCAAATAAAATGGAATGGAACTCCCTATTTCTATTACTAGAAATTGATCAAACTTAGAAGTTTCATCTGTATAAAAATTAAAATTAAGTATGGTATTAAGTTTTACTGGAAGCTAAGAATTAAAAGACATTATAATTCTATTTTTATAGAACTCTTTAATATTGAAAAACATATATGAATGCATTTTCAGACACTGTTTTGAATCCTTTCATGATCATTGAACATTATACAGTGAAAATGACAGGTCAAATGTAGACACCATAATTATATCAGATTACAAAAGGATATAGTCACTGTTGATCATGTTCAACTTTGAAAAGCAAAAGAAGATGGTTATGTGCATAATGGATAACCAATTTATTGTGATCTTCATTATTCATATTTTCAACACCTCTCCCAAAGTTAGAACGCTGAACAGACTTCTTTCGCCTTGAGACTTTGTGTATTTATGTTGATTCTTCCAGGATCTGTAAAACACAAACTTTGCTTCAAAAATATATTCATGGTGTCATCCATTCAGGGATCCATGACCTGTTTCTTTAGGTATAAAATGTCTATACCAAGATGGTAAAATGTGATAGCTCCCTAAGAATAACAAAAAATGTCCAGGATATGTGAACATTTCTTTTTTGCGATGGATGAACAATTTGAGAGTTCTCATTTTATGTTGATATAATTGTCATTATAGTTATAGCAGCAAGAAATAATGTTTTCTGTCAACATTTGATACTTACTAAGTTTGTGGCACATACTAAGCTAAAAAATTGATTTCTGTGATGGGGAACAAGGGGATACATGTTTGACTTCTATTGGGGGGAAAAAATTTTTTTAGTAGGACTTCTCAACCTAGACCCATTGTTATAAATTTCATTATTTAAAAAACATAAAACGGTGAATCAAATACGTGTACCCACAAAAAATAACATTTGTAGTAATAAGAAATATCTCTCTCTGTCATTATATATGTGTGTATGTATATATATATATTTATATATATAATATGGAGAAAATGGATTTTTAATTTATTTCTGACGAAAGATCTGGGGCAGATCTGAAATATCAAATATATATATATATATAAAAATATAAATACTTTCACAAAAAAAACATTCAATTTTTTTTAATTTGCAACTTTTCAGTTGTTTTCTCCATATTATATACATATCAAGAAAGTATACGTGGCTTCTCATTATGCTATATATATATATATATATATATATATATATATATATATATATATACATACACACACACAAACATATAGGGACATATATATAGTCACATGCACATATATATTAGATGCACACACATATATATATATATATATATATATACACACACACACACAGACTATTATGTTGTATCACAGTTTATTTATATATATATATATATAGTATTGTAAAAATTTTAGGTGTCAAAATTGCTGCTTCTTTTTTCCGTCATTTACTGGTGGTAAGGCATTTTAGGCAGCCTTGATTCTAAATACCCCCACACACACATATATATATTAGGCATATCCAATTGAAGAAATTACAAACATTATGTCTGCTTATTTGATCATAATCCCTTCATATTCACAAATATTTTTCTATATATTACAATTAAATGAGGCAAGAAATGCAATGTAACTGAGAATCACTTTTATTTCTCAAGTATTTTCCATATCTTGCTAAAATCATCATCAGTGGTGCAACTGGTAAAACTATGTGTAACTCTCCATTACTGAACTTTTTCTTTTGCATTTAAATGCTACAGTTGACAGTTATACTTTATTAGAACATGAATAGTTATTCATTATGGAATTTTTTCTTTTATGTTGGAATGTCATGGTCAAGATCACATTAATCAAAAATGTTCTTTTTATAGGCATTTTAGAACATTATTACAGTATTCGTAACTGATTTTATTCAGTGTCGGCTTCAATTTTTAATAAAGATTGCTTTGAGGATCTGTAGTTGTAATTTATTATTTTCTTGGTGTAGGATAGTTGTGTTATCAATCAGTATTTTTCTATACTGTGAATGTGGATAGGGATGTTGGTCTTGCAATGGATGCATGGTCAGACATGGCTACAGTAAGACATCTTGATAATGTATCAGGTCATCCCATAAGTTCTGTCCAAATTTTGAATAAAGAAGACAAGTGACAAAATGTTACATTTAATTACAGATTCAATCAATTTCCTTCCATCTATTAACAAGCTTACTAATTCCATTACTGTAAAATTCTTTTGGCTTTGATTCGAAGAACTCACAAATGTCAGTTTTAACCTCTTCCTGTGTTACAAAAGCTGTTTCTTCCAAATGATTCTGTAAGCTACGAAACAAATGGTAGTCTGAAGGAGCAAGGTCGGGAGAATAAGGTGGATGAGGAATTTTCTCCCAACCAAGTTCTTCGATCTTTTGTGACGTGATTCTTTCTGTGTGGTCGCACATTGTCCTGATGAAACATCACCCGTTTTCGATTCACTAGAGCAGGTCTTTTTTTCCTCAAAGCTTGGTTCAAACGCTCTAATTGCTGACAGTATATTTGAACATTAATTGTTGCATTAGGTGGTAAGAATTCAAAGTGGATTATTCCTTGGAAATCCCACCAGATTGAAAGAAGAACCTTTTACCCATGAAGTTCCCTTCTCGGCTGTGGCTGGGGTCCATCCCCTTTACCAAGCCACTGTCTACGACGCTTAACATTTCGATGAAAGATCCATTTTTCGTCGTCAGTCACAAGTCTATCCAAAAAAGGTGAAACAAGTTGGCGAGAATGGAGAGAAGAGCAGATATCAACTCGGGATTTGAGGTTGTTTTCAGACAATTCATGAGGCACCCATTTTCCAAGTTTAGGAACTTTTCCAAGTTGTTGAAGATGATGATGAACAGTTGTATGGTTTGAACTGAGAACCACTGCCAATTCCTCAACTGATAAAGCAGGATTTTCTTCAAGGACTGCTTCAAGAAGCTTTTCATCAAACTCAACTGGACGTCCGGTTTGATCTTCATCTTCAAGGGTGAAATCTCCACCTCTGAATTTTGCAAACCATCTTCTGCAAGTTCTTTCATTCACACATTCCTCTCCATAAACTGAGTGAATGTTTCTAGCCGCTTCGGCTGCTGAGTTTCCTTTCTTGAACTCATAAAGCATTATGTGCCTCAAATGATTCTTGGGTACTTCCATGTTAGCAGTGTTTTAATCAAACAAAATTTAATTTTATTGTTCTCTGAAATAAAATTTGATCAGTTTAAATGCATCTAAACATAAAAATAATGTTCAGCTCTATTAGACATTATAAAATACTCCTTAAATTTTATTCATTTTAACAAAAAGTTAAAATTCGGACAGAACGTATGGGATGACCTAATAGTTGTCATATATCCAACATATATATTTGTTTTTCTGTCAGAGATACATTCTTCCAAGGTACATTTGAATTGATATATAGTGTTGGTTTTACATAATACATCAGTTAGTGTGGAAGAGTTATTGTGAATAATTAAATTGATTGTATTGTACTTTGTATAATGTATGATTAATTTTATTTTTTTATTGAGATCCATGGGAGATATATTAGTACTAATGAGGTTTTTTATGATTTTCTTGTCCCGTTTGTAGTTAGCATGCATCTGGTTGCAATAGAAGAGCTTGAGACATATAAGGTAAGGACCTTAGATGTATCAAACTCTTCTATTGAGGAAGTACCATGTTCTATTTGATGTGTGTTGAGGTTTTTGATAAATCATCTTATTTGTTCATCTATAATGTGACTAGGGAAGTCATTATTAATTAGAGTCTGCTTAATATTTTTAGTTCATTGTAGAAAATCTTTTTTGAGGAGGAATTAATTTGTGCTCGATTAATTAAATTCTGTATAAGTGCTATTTTGTAGTAATTAGGACGTTCACTCTTATAGTTGAGAGTGCAAGAGTTTTTGCTGGTTGTTTTTTATATGGGTAGGTAGTAAATGTGTTATTATTTGTGTCTATTAAAATGTCAACGAAAGGGATTTTGTTGTCTTTATTAAGTTCGTATGTGAACCTGAGGACAGTTTTTTTTTTGGGAGTTCAAGTATTTCTTCTATGTTTTTAACTAAAATAAGAATATCATCGACATATCTTAGGTAGATGGATGGTTTCTTGGTGGTGTGAAATATATTATTTCCCATGTTAGCAATCTAGAACTTGTTGAAAGTTGGACCCAGAACTGAACCCATAGAACCACAGTCTCATTGCACATATATGTTATTTCTGTGATCATAGAATGGGACTTGGGTTGTACAGGGTTTAAAGTAATTTCTCTTGTTATATATATATATATATATATATATATATATATATATATATATATATATATATATATATATATTTAATAATAATATCAATTGTTTCTTTGGAACTGGAACATTAGTGAACAGATTTTCACTGTCAAGTGATGCTATGTTTCATTATAAGGTTTTTCAGTTTTTAATATTTGTTCAAGGATTGATTTAATGCTGTATTTGTTGGGTATGTATGGTGTAATTAATTGGTTAAGCATTTTAGTTAGTTGGTAGACAGGAGTGGGAATTTGGGATATAATAGTACGGAGTGAAAAGTTAGGTTTGTGCATTTTGATAAAATCATAAATGTATCCTGGTTTATAGTCTCCAATTATTTTGGTAAGTTTTAGATTGTCTAGTTCCGCATTGTTAGCTGTGATTAATTTTTAGCTGTATAGTAGGATTATTAGTAAGTTTTCTAAATTTGGTGTGATCGTAAAATAACTGTTCTATTTTTGAGTTGTAGTCAAACTTCTTTAAAACAACAAAGATGTTTGCTTTATCAGCTTTCTTAATTACTATTTCAGGATATATATATATATATATATATATATACTAGCTTAAATATCAGGTGGCATTTAAGCTAGCTCCTGTGGAGAGCTCTTGATTAGGCCTTCATCAAAATAGTTAGGTAGAAATAGATGCAATAGGCAACAATAAACTACAGAAGAACTCAAAATTGATCGCTGCATTTAAGTATTGCATTAATATTTAAGCTTACCTTTTAAAAGTTCAATGATAATTCTTCTGCCACCATTTTATTTAAAGACAATTTGATGTACATTGGTCCTTACTTTTCATACAATTATTTTTATTTCATGGGCAATTTTCACTGGATTTCTCAATTAATTTTGATTATTCCCAAATTTATTTCCCAGTTATAAAAATTATTATCATACAAAAAATTTGTTGCAAAAAATCATGTAAAAATATTGACAAAAACAATCACAGTAATGTAACCTTAGGAATTCCAAATTTCAGGATTGTAGGTTTGGCTCAGTTGCTCACAGAGTCGGCCTGATTCCAAAATGGTATGATATATTGGGCTACGGCCT
Organism: Acanthosepion esculentum; assembly: GCA_964036315.1. Classification (NCBI taxonomy): domain Eukaryota; kingdom Metazoa; phylum Mollusca; class Cephalopoda; order Sepiida; family Sepiidae; genus Acanthosepion; species Acanthosepion esculentum. Next base: position 133,657,663 of record OZ038483.1, on the reverse strand, counting down.
CTAGAAGTAAATTTGAAAACACAGACAATTTTATTTTGAAACTCTGTAATTTGAGAACAGTAAGTTTTTCATTTGAACAGGAGCTATTGAAAGTTTTTGAGTTGTGTCCCTTTAATTGTTTTTATCAGTAAAAACCAAGATGGTAAAATCTTAAAACAATCACAATAATGAAAACTTAGGAATCCCAAATTTCAGGATTGTGGTTCCAGATCCAGCCCAGAATGTTTTTAATTTTCTCTCTTGGAGTCGGCCTGATTCCAAAATGATATGAAGTGTTGGGCTACAGCCTCTAGGTGTAAAGTTAAAAAAGTGTGACACACTGACATTTGCATTTATTATTATATATATATGTATATATATATATAAAAAGAAGAGAGAAACTGCAAAGATCTTTGGTTGTAATGTGGATGTTTTTAAATATATTATGCTTTATTTTCCATAATTTTGCTACATGTTTTTCATCAAGCAAAAAGTGGATATTTCCACATATTATTAAAAGGAATTAATTTTTCTTATGTTTTTTGATGTTAAACATTCTCGATGTTAGACATTGTCTTTTTTGTGTGTTAATGACACAAATGTCTTCCTTGAACTGGCAGTGAAAAAGTTCGTCTGTGGGAAGTGTAATAAAACAATTAAGATTGGTCCAAGAAAGGGTGAGGAAAGATATCCGTATTCTTATCTTTTAATGACCCCTGTGTGTTCTTAGATCTATTTCGATTTTTTTGTGTCTTTGTCAGCGTGTGTATGTATATGTATATTCCCTCTCTATACATACATACTGTCTTATTATAAGGAATTAGTAGGAATTATATAACACACACATGTATATATTTATATACACAGATATCAGTAGTGACTCTAAGTCATCAATATTTGTTGGGCTTATTACAATCTTTAACAACATATACTAGTGGTATAACTTGCTAAAATACTTCCTTTAACTAAAATATGTAATTTTTAAAAGTCTTTGCATGAAATTAAAAAAGACACATTTTGGTATTTTTAATATTAATTGTAACATTTTGGTATTCCAATATTAATTGTAAATAAACATTTATTTTGAAAAATTTTTCCGGACATGTAAGAAATAAAGAGTGAAGACAAAGTCTTTCATATTTTTGCCAACTTTCCATTTTTTGTTTTATAACCTGGTTATTGAGCCACTGATATTAGAGAGTGTGTTTGTATATATGTTATGCATTAGTGTATTTATGTATCTTTCTGTCTGTGAAATTTTAGTTTAATTTATTGTATGTTTGTATGTATGACTGATATCATATTTCCTCAACACAGCTCCAGTCACACTCCTTACCCCAGCCCTCCAATCAACATTCTTTGATTTTCGCTGAATTGAATTCAGGTTAAATTTAATTTGCACTTTGTCAAAAGATTCATTCTGCTTAAAACCTTATACTGCATGGAATAAATTATTTAAAATGGATATTTGAAAACAGTTGAAATAAAAATGTGTTCTTTGAAAAACAAAGCATACAAGTCATTACAGATTTTTTATTTATAAAATTAAAGCAAGAAATACATTGCCTATTAAGTATGTCTCCAGCTTCGATAATGCTCAGATATATACAACACAACTAGCCATGATAATTTTATTTATTTCTTTTTTTACTTACTTTCTTCCTTTGTTTTTTCTTTCTTTCTTATAATCAATATCAGGAAAATGTATTTAGGTCAATATTTTAAGGAACAGAGTTAAAACAATTTTGGATCCAGCTCAAGTCAAGAATGAAAATGATGCACTATGAAAGATTTTTGTTGCTTTGAAATAGATGAAATGGATTGACTTGAATGTTGAACCCCGGATATATATATATATATATATATATATATATATATATATATATATATATATATTAGTGATTATACATAATATCCCATGATAGCAAGAGTTGGAGTTTCATGTGAATATGCAATCATCAGGTACAGAATATTCACTGACTCTTAAGCATTATGAAATTTGCATTCTCATGACGTTGATTTAAAATTGTGTTAAGATTTGTTTATTTCATTATTGTTGTCTATAATATTTAAATTAATAATTTATAATTTATATTGATCAAAGTTTTAAGCTCGAAAGCTGAAAAATTTTTTAAAATTTATTATTTACAAAAATTTTAATTTACGTAAACACACTGTATGAAGGGTTATTACTCCCATTTTTTTGCATAAAATTCATATAGAATGGCTTGCAAGTCACTTGGTTCTTCATTGCATGGAAATGATCCCTGAAATCTTGGTTTGAGAGTATGAGTCCTAGGGGTGATCTTATTCAATCATCAGTCAACTTCCAACATGTATATATACATACTTAGTTACTTAGTCGATTGAGCTTGTGTATTGTGATTAGAACCAACAGTGGAAATCCTAATTGGAAATGATTGAAAAAATACTTTCCCCTCAGCAATTTTTAGGCAGAAGCACACAAATGAATGCTGGGATTTCTTCCTAGCCAATAAAATAGGCCAGTTCATGGTTTCATATGTCTCAGTCCTGGTCTGTCTTGTCTTATGGTCAGAATGCTACATTTGTTTATCTGAATTTTCTCTTGTGTGTCAACCCCAATTCTTAGTTTATGAACTTTTACCATATTACTGTTAATTTGCCTTGTTTATATTATTTGCTTACTTTATATTATTTTTTTTTGCCTGTTCTTTTCTTTTTCTTGTTATTGTTTATTGCAAACTTCTTCAATTCTGTTTTGTTGGGCAGATCTGCCATTTATTTTCATTTAACCATGTTCACTCACTCTACAGGTTAAGAGTCCAAGAATAGACTCTCTTTCACTGCTGATAAAATCAAAATATGAACTATAGGTGGTAAGAGTTTTTGGATACATGAGAATCCAAAAACAATCTTGACACGATCTGATTGTCCCAAGACAAAGAATACTGTGAAAAGAATGCAAACCTGTTTACTAAATTAACCCAAAATTTCTAAGTGATTGATATCTGTCTTTTATTATGAAAAAAGTTTCTGACACTGGCTGAAAACCACTGTGAATTTTTAGAGAGCACAATTTATCAAAAAGAAAAACCAAAATAATTTCCTTGTATATTGAATTAACTTCCCTATGCAAAGCATGTGCTGAAACTATTACAGATTATATTATTAAAGTGGAAAATGCTGCAACTTTATTAAAAAAACCCTTATTAATTCACAATTAAGAGATTGGATCCTTCACATTTTGTTCAGGGTTTTTTGGCAAAACATTGTAGCATTCAGGTCTTTTGGATTTCCTTACCATCCAGATGCAACTTCTAGCTTTACCCAAAGCTAAAATCACTGTTGAAAAGGAGGTGATAGTGGGCGAGATTAAGGAGAACACAAAGCAGCTGATTCTGATCCTGGATTTGACAGATTTTGAAAATTGGAAGAAACTTTGAAGAGGATTCAAGGTTCATTGCTCAAGGTAGGCTATCTTTTGTTGACATAAAATAACTGGATACTTTTTGCTTAAAGCCTCGCGTTGCTTGTCCATTAAATTTTTTATATCTCAACTTGGGCAATGGTTGTTTATTGCCACTAACAATCAGTACTTGTCTAGGTTTTGAAGAGTCTACTTTCAGGTGCAATGATACTTTGCAAGAATTGAACCATTTAATATTCTACTTTAAATAAGAGTGAACACTTACATGTTTCTGGGTGCCATATTTGATAGAATATAAAACCCATTTTCTCCCATTTTTCTGGATGTCTGAGCAGATGTGAAAAGTTTAAAAGAAAAATCAAAATAAAATAAACTCATAAAATTAATCAATGATGGCAATGTAAGAAAATGTGTGGCTGGATTAAAAAAATGGAAACATTAGAAGGAAGTTGCAACAAGTAGAATAAAATAAAAATGAATGCCAAAGATCAGTGAGCTATAGAAAATAAGAAAGAAGGTAACATAGAAAAATTTGACACTACTTAAATGGATTGGTCCACCCATAAAAAATATGAAACATTTTTTTTGGAAATGATTATTATAGATTAGCATTCTTTAAACCTTTCTTTCATTGTAACACTTGTCAGAATCGAATGTTATTGATTTGTTGTTGATTTAGAAGGCGGGTCTTGTTTATAATATTGATACAATGTAGCTATGTATATAAATAGCATTAAATGCTTACTGAAAATTCAATTAAATTTTCTTAACATTCCCTGTTGAAATGAGTTGGTGGCACTCATAAATATGTTTGAGTTTTATATCTAATCAAATATGATATTATACTGATTTTTTACTCTTACTGTTATAGACCAATGAAACATAATTTCTTTCAGTGACACTCAATTCTTCTTCTTTTTCTATATGCAATGATCCTTCAGGAAGTGGGTGGTCATGGCTCTCCACAACTTCCTATAGTTTGTAGACCTTAGCACTTTGTTTTTGTTTCCTTCCTACTCACTGTTTTGCTATCAATTGTTAGGTAGGTTATTCACTGTTTCCCTCTTTCCTTCAATATGTCTTGTGAGTGTCAAAATTTTTGAGCCCTCTTTTCTCATTATGTGTCCCCAAAATTTAAACTGCAGGATTTTTATCACATAGAAGTTCAGTGTTCTTTTCTTTGTTCCTAACAAAGTTTTCTTGTTTCTTAATACTATGTTTATCTTTCAGAAGGTATCTTTCGCTATTCCAATGTACCTTTGAATTTCAGTGTTATATTTTGTCATCTGTTCAAAGACCAGATATTTAAACTTCTGTACTTGTTTAATTTTGACATCTCCAAATCATAGTTCACATCTCAGGCTATTTCTCTTGCTGACAACTATTAACATTTAATTTTCCTTCTCTTGTGTGCTGTGTCTCTTCAGGACTTCCCAAATCATGGCTCTCAACATCTGCTTGTCTTTTGTAGCTCTTGATAAATTTTATCTTTTGACCATCTCTCCCAAACCCTGCTCCCTCCATTTGCTCAAGCTCACCAGGTAGCTTATGTATTGTTTTTCTCTTAACCTCTTACCTTTAATTTATTCTGTGAGTATCAAATCTTTCAAGCCTTCCTCCCTTATTATATGCACTAAAAATGTCAACTATTTCTTTAAAATTATATAATTGTCCTTTTTGTTGCCATTGTCTCTAGAAATTTGTCAATTCTCACATGTTCAGTCCATGGTATTCTCAGCATCCTTCTGTAGAAACACATTTCTGTTGATCAAGTCTCTTTTTGTTCTTCTATGAGGAGATTGTTCAGCATTCACTGCCATATAGTTTTTAATGAAATGTTTCTGTTTCTTAATATTTTGCTTAGCTTTTGGAAGGCATCTTTCACTATCACAATGCATCTTCAGATTTCACTGTCACACTTTCTATCCTCTGTTAAAACTCTTCCCAGATATTTAAATTTTTGTACTTTATTGATTTTAGCATCTCTAATCAGTAATTTGCATGTTGGACTGTTCCTTTTGCTATCAATCATACATTCAGTCTTCTTACAATTTTTGTTTAGTCCTTTCTTCTTGCTTTCCTTCAGTACTTTCTGTAGGAGTTCTTGTAACTTGTTGTTCATATCAGTTATCAACACTGTGTCATCTGCATCTCTTATGTTGTTAAGATTGTGGCTGCCAATAATGAATCCTGGTAGGACTTTTAATTTTCTCAGAATCACCTAAAATATAGGTTGAATAAGTCTGATGAGAAGACAGTCAATGAACAGATGAAATTATTTCAAATAGACATGGTTGAATATAATCAAGATTTGAGTATAGAATAAAAAAAAGTTTACTTACTTTTGCTAATATTTTAACACATAAATAACAGTAACTGTTTTTTTAATCCCTGTTCAGTGATTATGTGCAAATGTTTTTCACACTTGTTGTTTAGATTTTTGTTGTGGCCTTGTTAGGGCCAGAAAGATAGACAGAAAGAGAGAAATTGTGTTAAACAAATATATTAACATAAACAGTAATACAAACATATACAAACAAGAGTGTTACAGCAAGAATGTTTGGTCCGGCTGTCAGAGCTGATTGCTGGAAACTTCCCTCTCTAAAAGGCAGTACCTGCTCCTGTTTATAGCTGGAAGAGTCCATGCTTGTGTGGGTAAATTACCATAACAATTTTAAAATTCTCTAATTCCTTAGCATAGATGTCTACAACCAGTGGTGGCATCCTACCAGTTTGCACAAACTGATTCTTAAAATTATAAAAGCTTAGCGAACTCGTTGTTGGATTATCTGAAAATAATCTTATATATTAATAGCCAATATATAATAGCTAAAAATATAATTAATACCATTACTGTAAGTTTTGTGGAGGCTGAAAGGTTTCCTATGATGAACATAATTTATTCTGACAAAAGAAATCATCTTGAAGTTAAAAATGTGTCAAATCTTGTCATAAATTTGATTGGTCTTCCATTGGATCTTTGGGATTGCAGTGATTCAGTTCAAATGTGGCTAAGAAACCATAACACAGCTGATGACACAAGAGTTAAAAAGCATCATACTTCTGAACAGAAATATGATGAGAAAAGAATTTCAATCAGGAAATATGTTAAGAAATAAATGTTTTCTATTAAATTAGCAAAATGATTTGTTTTTGATAATATAAAGTGATTTTTTTTCCATTCTAGGATTGAAAAGAAAATAAGCAGAATAAGTTCCTAAAGATTACTTATGTTTATAGAACTGGTTCCTGAAAATTTTTGAGGCCACCATTATTGCCTATGACCATATATATATATATATATATATATATATATATATATATATATATATATATATATATATATATATGATGGATTCGCCCGTCATATTCGACGTATGAGGGTCAAGCAGCTCAGTTCCTAGGAACCGACAGCCGAGACCCCAGCACACATGATTTGATTATAGTAGTGAAGGCTTTGTGTAGAATCAGCCATACTTTTTGAAGGGCCGAATACAGAGACCTGGTGCACTAAGTGCCACAAGGTCCCCAAACAACCCTCTGCAGGTTTTGAATTCTGCATTGTCCTTCTCCTAGACCAGTTGCCATCCAAGGCTATAGAACCCAGTCTGCCCTGCTATTTACCCATAGCCGGAAGAAGAAGAGGAGGATTAATAGCTTTCCAAAGAGTATTAGCACATAAGTGAATATAATGGATTCAAATGGAATTTGAACTCGGCTCTCTGATTCCTCAATCTGAGCTGCTATCCACTACTCCACTGTGTGTGTGTGTGTAATCATCTGATTACCATAAAAAGATCCCATCATTCACTCATGCAAGACAATTTATGATCTCTAAGCATTTTTATTTATTGAAATGTTTTGCCAGCGCTAAAATAGTTTTACGTTTGTGTGTCTCCCTGCATTTGTTTTGATTGAATGATCAGAAAAGCCAGAAGTTAAAAATATTTTAGATTTTCTTTTGATATACTTTCTGCCATGGATATGTGTATCTCATTGTATAAATAACTAAATAGGTTTATATTTCATATGAACATTACAGTTTTATGGTCAGTATACATTTCTGCCTAGTTTGCCTTTCTACCAAAAAACCTACACCAAATATTAAATGAGAAGGAATTGGGGAAAGAAAGGTAGTAGGTAAAAAGAAGATGTGAGGGAAGAAAGGTAGGCAAGGGAGAAAGCGAGTGAAAATAAATAAGTCAGGTGAAAGGAATATTTATTCCTCTCTCTCTCTCTCGACCCCCCCCCCATCATATATTTATCCATTTATTCAATTAAATATAACAGAAAATTATTCTAAAATGAAAATTGTGTATATTCTAGGCTTGTTATTTCTTCTGTATATCTTATCATCCAAGGCATTGGTGATCATGACTCTTCACAACTTCCTATCTCTTGTGGCTCTTCACAGATTTTCTACTTTTGCTAATGTTCTATCCCCATTCCACCATCCATTCATACCAATTTGTCACGTAGATGGCTTACTGGCTTCCCGTCTCTTTTTCCCCTTCTATATACCCTGTGAGTGTTAAGTTTTCCACTCCCTCCTTCTTTATGTGTTCAAAAAATTAGAACTAGAAAAAAAGATTGCTATGTGGTATCCATCTTTTTATATGGAAGTGAATGCTGGACAAACTCCCCATGGATAAGGAGAACACGGGTGGTAACAGAAATGTAGTTCTACAGAAGGATACTGAGAATTCCATGGAGAGAGTAAACAATGAAGAAGTCTCAAAATAAAGAGATTTTTTTTTGCTTACTCTCTCCATGGGATTAACAGTATCCATCTATTGCCATCAGTTTTCTCCTCATCTGTTGGGAGATTGTCTAGCATTCACTGCCATATAAAAAGATGGATACCATATAGTAATTCATTTCTTTTTTATAGTCATTTCACCCCAAGCAGGATAATAATGCCACTAAAACTCTGGAGGTTACAGGGAGTGAAACGGAATGAGAAGTCATTAGTGAGAAGTAAAGAAAAGGACAAGAAAGCAACAGGATTCAGAAGATGGCAATTGACATTGCATTTAAAGTTTTGAAGATTGTCATTGGCAGGGAAGCAAGAAATCAGGAGGGAGTTCCACAGGTGAGAAGTGCAATAAAAGAAACTATTAGAATAGCACGGAAGTTTACATCTAATAAGCTAATTGCCAATCTAGTCAGTCAGTTATGTGCCATGCGTGATATACGCTTAGACGATCATGTATCTTTCAATACATGACTGATGAGGCAGATTTTTTCCTGCAGTAGGTTGCCATTTCTTTCTGTGGTAGACCAGTTGCTTTCCAAGGCTATAGAACCCAGTCTGTCCTGCTATTTACCTATAGCTGGGGGGGAGAAGAAGAGGATTTCTACCATTCCCAAGGATATTACCATGTAAGTGAATATAATCAGTTCGAATGGAATTCAAACTTGGCTCTCCGATTCCTCAATCCGAGCTGCTATCCATCATTCCACTGTAGTATACTTTAATTCATGCAGTCATGGCACTAAGGAGAACCGCTCATCAGAACAATTACCTTGAAAATATTTCTAGAAAAGACAGAGGCAAACCACATCACATTGGTGAGAAAAGAACTGAAATCAAGGTAAACATAATTTAAGTAGATGTTCCTTTTTATTATATTTAAACAATGTTTATTTTGTCTACTGGCATTCAAGAAAACTTAACAAAGAGAAGGATCCCTCCAGCATGATTTGAACCTAAGTCCCCCTTTTTAGGTGAAACCACCATCTGATCTGACATGCTTTGACTGCTCAGCTTTGTGCAGGCCTGCTTTCGAGTTATTAGTCCAAGATATCAGCAACTATTTATAATATTAAAATATCAAAGATTTTGTAAAACTGATCATTTTTTTATATGCCTTTCACTAAGTAACCTAATTAATTGGTAGGTGGAAAATGGATGAATAAGAAATTAAAAAGGTCTGTGAAGACTTAAGGCCCTAAGGGCTGGTAAAAATTAATAGTAAGAAAAAAATCAAACCAGAACCAGGGCTTCACCAAAACATTTGATCAATTCTTGGAGGAGTGACAGACCACAACATTTGACTCACCCATTTACTTAGAGGAAGGAAACTCCAAGAGAAAACTATCAGACTTGTGACCTTAAAACTCACCATGTAAACATGGAGGTTATTCAAAACATCTCATACATAGAATCTAATTCTGATTTGTCCAAATTGTAATAAAAACATTGACTAATGACTTCTTTTTACTAATACTGCCAAAAATTTGATAGCTTCATAAAGAGAACCCAAGCCAGTGATCAACCAGATCACATCACCTCTAAGCAGTGAGGCTGTCTTCTTTCATTTTGTTACCAATGTAAATGTCAATAGGGCAGTTCATAGCCAAAAAAAATCATAAGTCCATGTAATTCAAAGTTGCAAGTTCAACCACAGAAAATTCTGTGGCCAAAAGTAGTGTTTGTATATTTTATTTTCATTTACTTCCACAAGCAACATGTATTTGAAATCAATTAAAAGGCAGACATTATTACTTTAGAAACAAAGCAACCACTCATATACAAGCATAAAAATATTGATTACTTTTCAATGAAAATACTAATATTAATCTTTTGATTTAATTTTTGGGCCCAAGTATTGTGAATCCATTACTCAAAATCATCTAACTTTGAATTCTTATATTAAATATGGAATTTTATTGATCCCATGCCAATTTGATTATTTCAATGAATTTCAATTGATCAATCACCAATAATTTTGATTAGTGATTTCTTTTCTCTTGCAATGATTACCAATATAAATCTCAATTCCATTGTATGTAATTCCTCTCAAATATAAAATCAGAAAAATGTACATCAGTTTTCTACTTGTCTGGCATTGATTTTATTTACCACTGTTTATGAAATTTGGTTGTATTTTTTGTAATGTCTTAGTGAAGAATTTTTGTTAATTTTCTTTTATCATCTCATGGTATCCCTGTAATAGTCCTTAAGAAGTGTGCTTCCAAACTGGTTCCTGTTCTCTCTAAACTATATAATAAATGCCTCACTGTCTCTTGCTTCCCTGCTTGTTGGAAATCCTCATCCGTTGTTTCAGTCTTTAAGAACTCAGGTGAATCATCTGGACCTTTCAACTATTGGCCTATTAGCCTTCTACTTCTTTTTGGTAAACTAGTAGAAGCTCTAATCAATGCTGAATTAATTAAGCACCTCACATCACTAGGCTTTCTTTCTTATAGCAATATGGCTTTCATTTCTCTTGGTCAACTGCTAATGTATTGATGATCATTGCGAAAAGAGTCTATCAAGATTTAGATAAGAATGGTGAACCTCAGGCTGTTGCTTTGGACATTTTGAAAATGTTTAACAAGATTTGGCATACCTGTCTTCTTCACAAGTTAAAAGGTTATGGGGTCACCAGACAAGTTATTGAAATGATTCAGTTTTTGTGATCAAATTGTGAAATGAATGTCATCCTGAATGGCCATTCTTCTAGATCCTTTTGTATGAATGCAGGTGTTCCCCAAGACTCTATCCTTGGTTCTACTTTGTATTTAATTTTCATTAACAACCTTTTTGATAGCATCAGCTCTCTACTTGGTATCTATACTGATGGCACAACCATCTAATCTTATCTCAATAGTAAGTAAGGTCAAATTGGTGGATGATGTCAAAAACGACCTTCTGTCTGTTATTAACTGGGGCAAAGAATGGTTTGTTAATTTTAATGCCTCCAAAACAAAACGTTTCTCTATTAATCATCGGAGAAACCCCTCTCGACCTTCCATCTGCATGGCTGATGCTAACCTCCAGCAGAGTGATGTGTTGCACCTTCTTGGCTGACATGAAATGGAAAGACTATATTTAATCCATTGTTAGGTCAGATGCTAAGAAAGCTGGTTCAACGTGACATGCAAGACAATTTTTCTCTCCAAAATCTATCTTATATATCTATAAATCTACCATTCATATATGCTTAGAATATTGCTGCCACATATCGTCTAGTGCTCTTGTTATATATTTAGAGAATCAGCAATATTATTGGTCCTGACCTAGCATCTCAGCTTCAGTCACTTTCCTACCACTGTAAAATTGCTTCTCTATGACCTTTGTATAAATACTTTTATGATAATCTTTTGGATGAGCTCTTTGCTATAGTTCCTAGATTTTATGAATTTAACATGCAGTACGAGACTGGCAACAACGTCTCGCCAATTTACAGTTGAATTGGCTAAATGCAACCAGAAGTTCTGTGATAGCATTTTCTAGTTCCATGCTTTCCAGTCAACTTTGATCTTCAAAAATTTAAATGCAACCTCAATTGATATCTACTGTCTTCCTGATTACTCTTCTTCTATTGTTCTCGCTCCTTAGTAATGTTTCCATTTTTTAATTCTTTTACACCCAGTAACCTCTTGTGTCTTAGTGGCTTTATAGTCATGCGTGGGGTGAATTAAATTTTTAAAAAAGTATGTAGAACTAGTTCCAGTGTTAACATTTTATATTTATCAGGATGTTATGAAAGTTGGTTTCTTTTTGTTGAATGAGACACTGCTTTATACTTTTCAAGGCAAACTAAATCTGTCAAGAGTAGAGAGTGAAAACTCTACAGGTTCTGATAATTTAATATTCTGAAAATTTTGGAAAAATATATTTTAGTGAAACCAAAATGGCCCTTTCAAATGTGAGTTGGAATACAAGATAAAAAACCTGATCATGAAAAGTAAATGAGTCACCAAAAAGAAATTCACAAAGGAAAATGTTTGAATTGTGTGAGAAAAATGGCAAAGAAGATGTGGACATTTTTAAAGGGAAACAATTTTCTTTCTTTCATCTTGTGTATATTGCAGATATTGCAGACGTACCCCCTCCCCCCACATCCATGTGTTTTGTTTTTTATTTCCTTTTGAATCTTGCCTCCAAGACTCTGTTGGATGATAGGGACACTTGTACTTCAGTGACCTTTATAATTAAACTCGAGAAAGGTTTGAGATTATTGATCAAAATGACTATGATCAACAAACATTAAATAAAATTGACTGAAAAAGCGTCCATCCAGAATATTAATTATTCTTTGTTCTGCTTTTCTAAGTAGATATGTCCTTAGCCCATTAATGGGCACCATAAAATCAGGTATTAATTATAAAAATAATAATCTGGTGTTATTTATAAATTTATATCTATAACTCATTAATGTCCACCATCCCCAAAATTGGACAGCAGACATTAATAGGTCAATATAAAGATGAAGGATTGTTGCTTGCAATGAAAGACATTTATTTTTTATCCTGACTTTCCTGAATACCTCCTTTTCTTTCTCAAATCATTTTTCCTAGTTTCCCTCATTGTAATAATTAAGGAATCCAGTAAATAAATTTAATAGAAGGAAGAAGAATATTGCTTTCTTATTGTTTAACAAGATTCCTAGCCATCTGAGCTGGAATGTTACAAGACTTATGTTTTTCCCTTTTTCCTTTTTTTTTCTTCTAGTTCTATTCAGATATCTCAGGGTTAATTTTAAACCACACATATTTTTGTGCCTGAAAAATTTAGTATCTTGTTTTTGATGTTGTTTTACCAGTCAAAATACTATCTTACTGAAGTTATTTTTATCGGCTATGCCCAAGATTTATATTAAAGAAAAAATTTAATGCTTAAAAATTATTGTTATAGACAAAATTTATATGAAGGGAATTAAATTATCTTCTTTGAGTTTCATATATCAAATTATTGCAATTCAAAATAGATTAATTAAAGAGAATCTAACACAAATATTTTAAACAAAGTGAAAATTGGTACAAAGGAATGAATTTACAACAAAAGATACTTGCCTCTTACATTCAACATGAAATGATAACTCTTGGATACAATGGTGCCAAAGAACATTTGTAAAATATCTTTTTCTCAAATTTAATAGGAAATAATAGCCAGAGAAGGAAAAATTTAAACATATTTCATACCAACCATTACACCAAATGATGGAAAACCAAATACAGAACAAAGAGTAGCAATTAATAAATTTGTATTTTTACAAAATATCATAGAAAATGGCTTCAGTGAAGGACAAATTTCAAAGAGTGTCAGAGTTGCTTCATGCACAAATTGATGCTAAAATCACATCCAAAATATTGAAATAAAATTACTCATTGCATACTAATGAAAATGTCAAGATCATAGGTGATATCATTCAGAGGAAGTTGGGTAGTAGGGTCAACAGGGCACAGAATTGGGACTTGATTAATGTCTTTGAAACTTACTAAGGGCCAGGTATATGATAGTTGCTGGGCTGAAAGTAGAAACCAAGACAACCAGAATGACTGTGCATTATGACCAGGGACATAAATCCTATACCTCCTAGGCCTCCTCACACAGTCTACAAAGGCCGGGAGACTAGAAAGTCACAAGAGAGTGCACAAATACAGCAAGAATTATGGGTCCAATGTTAAAATATACACTGACAAGGAAATCTTTACAGTAGATGCTGTTTTGAAGCAGTGAAACAACTGATACCTTGCAAAGTCAATAGTTAGTGTTACGGTTTTTATCAGGACAAAATATCCATCCCAGGTCATGCTCTATGGTACCATGGCTTCTGATAGGAAAAGCAATACCTTCATTTTTCTAGAAGCTTGTTAAAAAAATGTGTGTTGCTACTACAAGATCTGAGTATTTTTATCATGTTTTACCATGGCACAACGTTGACTAACCAAAGTGCAATCCTTTATTAATCCACGTTGGTGCTCCCAGCCATACTGCTAAGAAGATGCATAAATTCTGCAAAGCTATATTTGCTGATTTTTGACTAGAAGATTCTGGCTCTCCTCAAACCCAGACATGAACCCACAGGACTATACCTTGTGGAGCATTTTAGAGCTAGTCATCATCAAGACCACCAAGCCAAAGATTAATACGCTGATATCAAGAAGTGTGTTATGATGTCTAAGGATTATATTATATTTAAGAGGTGTGGAGCTTTTCAAAGTAGTCTTGAGACTGTAATTAAAACTCATGGAAATCACATTGAATATGTTATTCACATCATCTCTCAGTTTAATTATTATCTTTTCAGTTATAGGCCTAATAAAGTGTAAGAAGCAAGTTTAGAAGTTTGCAGACATTTTGAAAGGTTCACTTTTCCACTCAGTTATCAAAGACAATAGCACTGAAAGAAAAGTTTGAAATGTGAATGTACTATTGTGTCTGGGCAAAAGTTTGAAATGGGAATGTAAAATTGTGTCTTGGTAAAAATTTGAAATGTGAATGTACTATTGTGTCTGGGCAAAAGTTTGAAATGGGAATGTAAAGTTGTGTCTTGGTAAAAATTTGAAATGTGAATGTACTATTGTGTCTGGGCAAAAGTTTGAAATGGGAATGTAAAGTTGTATCTTGGTAAAAATTTGAAATGTGAATGTACTATTGTGTCCTCGCAAAAGTTTGAAATGTGAATGTAAAGTTGTGTCTTGGTAAAAATTTGAAATGTGAATGTACTATTGTGTCTGGGCAAAAGTTTGAAATGGGAATGTAAAGTTGTATCTTGGTAAAAATTTGAAATGTGAATGTACTATTGTGTCCTCGCAAAAGTTTGAAATGTGAATGTAAAGTTGTGTCTTGGTAAAAATTTGAAATGTGAATGTACTATTGTGTCCTCGCAAAAGTTTGAAATGTGAATGTAAAGTTGTGTCTTGGTAAAAATTTGAAATGTGAATGTACTATTGTGTCTGGGCAAAAGTTTGAAATGGGAATGTACTATCGTGTCTTGGCAAAAGTGTGAAATGTGAATGTACTATTGTGTCTTGGCAAAAGTTTGAAATGGGAATGTACAGTTGTGTCTTGGTAAAATTTTAAAATGTGAATGTTCTGTTGTATCTTGGTAAAAGTTTGAAATGTGAATGTACTATTGTGTCTTGGCAAAAGTTTGAAATGTGAATATAGAATTGTCTTGGCAAAGGTTTGAAATGTGAGTGTACAATTGTGTCTTGGCAAAAGCATCTTCCTTAAAAGATTCTCAATAGTTTCAAAAACTGTGGCTTTTGCAAAAGAAAACAAAACTTTATGCACAGCCTCTTTTTTATCAGCAATCATAAAAATCCCTAAAGATACTTGCAATCACCAGAAATAAATGGCCACAGGGAATAAATCCATCAATCTAGAACTACAGTAAACTAACTGAAACTTATTTCAACTTCTGACACTTAGTATACTGTGCAGTTTGCATGGCACATTGAAATTCTGCTTTTTAGAGAGCACATCCATGTATCACTGCTTTGAACCACAAAATATTATGGGACTCAAATTTGTGACAAGTTAAATCTATTTAGCAGCAAAAGACCAACTATACATCAGTAAATATAAATCATTTGTGAAATTCTCTTGGGAGGTTAGCTTTTACATGCAGATATTATTACATAATAAATACATATCTTCTGTCTATTATAATTCAGTCTAAGCTGTTTAAGTAGCTGCAGGGCTAAATTTATTAGCTTAACTCTTGACCAAAACCTCACAGATTTATTCATCGAGTTCATTTTCCATGAGATCACTGTCCGACTTGGCTGAAGCAGATAGAAACAGTTAAAGTTAATGGTTGGACAAAATGAAGGTGAGACAGTGGTGATTTATATGGTAATGGTAGAAGTGAAAGAGAGGCTTGGGATTAATTGAAAAGCATCGGTAAGAAAAACTGAACTTTGTGGATATTTTGGAATTTGACCCTTTAAGAAATTAATAAGTTTGTCAAAAGAGAAGAAAAAGGAAGTGAAAGTGGAAATAAAATATGAAAGGCAAAGAATACTGTGAAAGAAAATGAAAGGGAAGAATGCAGTAAAGAAGATTGAGAAAGAAAATGAAAGAGAAGAATGAGAAAGAAAATGAAGGAGAAGAATGCAGTGATGAAGAATTAGAAAGAAAATGAAGGAGAAGAATGCAGGAAAGAAGAATGAGAAAGAAAATGAAGGAGAAGAATCCAGTGAAGAAGAATGAGAAAGGAAATGAAAGAGAAGAAAAAGAAAGTAAAAACAGAAAAAAATATGAAAGGCAAATAATGCAGTGAATAAAAGTGAAGAGGAATGAGAAAGTACATGAAAGAGAAGAATGTAGTAGAGAGGAATTAGAATTTAATAAGGAAAGAAGAAAATGAAAAATATAAAAAAAGTAGGGTGTGAGGAGGAATGAGGGCAAAAGAGGAAAGTGAAATATGAACAAGAAGACAGATTAATAAAAAACGGATTAGTAATACAGGAATTAAAAAAAGTGGAGGTCTTTAAGTAGTTTGAGAAAGAGCATAAAAGAAGAAATCAGAGAAAAAAAAAACCCAAGCAAGCAAGAGTAAGTGAAAATTGAAAGAAATTAAGGAGAAAAGTTAAATAAATGGAGAAATTGCTAAAGAAAATAATGTCATTAAGAAGAAAGTTAAAAAGAAAACACATGGAAGAAAAAGAAAAAAGTTAAAAAAGAAAATAATTCTAAAAAGAGAGGGAAAATAAAAGATAGGGAGAAAAAGAGAAATATATTTGAAAATAAATGAGGTAGAAAGTGCAATTAAGAAGAAGAAAAATGTGAAATAATATTGAAGAAGATGAGATGAAAAGAGAAAATAGAATTGAGTAGAAGAAAAATATACATTTAAAAAGAAGACAGAAACTAATTTAGAAGAAGAAAATCCACTTTAGAAAAGGAAATCTGTGAAGTAAATAACGAAATAAATAAAAGGAGAAAAAAGTGATTATTATTGATTATTTTTTATGTTTGAATAAAAGATGCCTTTTTGCCACCTTCAGTAAGTAATTTTGAAAAAGATAAAGGTGAATCCATCATGGAATGATGCCAACCATTTTCTATGACTGTGGGAAAATTTTTAACTGGATTAGATATGCCTGTTGCATTGGAAACACTTCTCTGTGAATTGATTAACAAAGAAAAATTTATAAATTTGATAGTCTATAGTTTCTGAATATGAGTCAAATATCAGATAAAAAAATTCAAGGAAGCATCAGTTAATAAGTTAGTATGTTCATATGAAATGGATTTTTCCACTGCAGTATTGTAGATTTTAACAGAACTCAAATGTACTCTGGAGTGTCAAATACAAGTGTGAGTATGATTAAATTGTTTTCTTCAATTATGCTACTCTCCAGGAAGCTGATTATGTGGGATTGCACACTTATTTTTCAAATAATTTTCTTCCCAGCATGATTATTTTCTTGCTGGAATCAAAATTTCCAGGTGGAAAACTTATTTGAACCAGTATGCTTATTCTATAAATTGAAAAAATCCCATCTTACATGACTTGGTCCTGAAGAGTATCAGTTATTTTTAACGCTTCCAAAACCAAGCAACTCTCTATTAATCATCTGAGAGATGCCTTCTGCCTTCCATCAGCATGGCTGATGCTAACCTCCAGGAGAGTGACTTGTTGCATCTTCTCGGGCTAATATTCTCCCCTGACATGAAGGAGAAAGGCTATATTGAATCCATTCCTAGGACAGCTAAGAAAGTTGGTTCACTGTGTCATGCAAGACAATTTTTCTCTCTGGAGTCTATTTTGCATATCTATATCTACCATTTGCCCATGCTTAGAATATTGCTGCCACATATGATCTGGTGCTTCTGCTATATATCTAGAGATCCTTGATAAAATCCAAAGAACAATCAGCAATATTATTGGTCCTGATTTGGCATCTTGGTTATAGTCCCTTCCCACCACTGTAAAGTTACCTCCTTGTACCTTTTCTATAAATACTTTTATGGTAATTGTTCAGATGAGCTCTTTGCTATGGTAGCTAGACTTTATGAATATAAGCACAGTACTAGACTGGCGACAAGGTCGCATTGATATACAATTGAGTTGGCTAGATGTAACTGTAAGTTCTTTGATAACAGTTTCTTTTCTTGCTTGTGGAACTCCCTTCCAGTTCCGTGCTTTCCAGACAACTTTAATCTTCAAAAATTTTGAATGCAACGTCAATCCCTATCTACTGTCTTCTTGATTACCCTTCTTTTGTACTCACTCCTGAGTAATGTTTCTGTTTTTTATTTTTTTCCTCTTAGTGGCTTTTCTGCCTTGCTTGGGGTGAACTTGATAAAAAAAATGTCAAGAAAGGGACAAGAAAGATTTCTTCACTGATCTTGAACCTCAGCTATCAAATAAATGTTTATGCATGTCTGTATTTCATTTTGATTCCTGACATTTAATACATGTCTATGTATAGTATCATGGGGAGTATGTGATATACAAAGATATTTAATGGATTTTTAATCCAACATTCCTTTTCATTACTATAAACATTATTTGCATTGTTCAGACTGTTGTCCTCATCTTTACGGCCATATTCATGATGTTTCCGCCATTGTATGGTCCAGCTTTCTTCAGGTGATTGGAATTTGGAACTGAACCCTTTATTTTGTCCACCAGGGTAGATTGTTCTAGTTCCATGCACCATGTCACTTCCAGGTGACTCATTTATCTCAAGGACACACGGCTCAGTGGATAAAACCACTGTTTGGATCCAGTGACTTGACCCAAAGAATTGTGTGTTCAATACCTGGCTACTGCTGTGGTGAACAAAAACTTGGGAAGTTGAGTTAAAGGAAGATAACTGAGACATCAAGATGAGGCATGACATGTGGAACTAGAACAATCTCCCTCAGTGGATGAAATAAAGGGTTCAGTTCCAAATTCCAATCAACTGAAGAAAGCTGTAGCATACAACGGCTGAAATGTTTTGAATATGTCAATAATGATGAGGACAACAGTTGGAACAATGTAAATAGTGTAAATAATTACAATAACTCATCTCCAGAAATCTAGACAGATATTGAAGACACTTGTAAAGAGGAATTACTGCCCAAATGCACTATTATATATATATGTACATGAAGAGAAAGTTACTTACATTATTTACATTATTCGGACTGTTATCCTCATCTTCATTGCCACTGTTGTATGCTCTGGCCTTCTTCAGGTGATTGGAATTTCAAACTGAAACCTTTATTTCATCCACCTGGGTAGATTGTTCTAGTTCCACGTGCCATGCCTCTTCCAGATGTCTCAGTTATTTCCCTTTAACTCAACTCTCCAATGTTGTGAATGCATATCCAAATGTAAACAAATGACGTTACACATTATGAACTGGACAAAGTCTGACAATTATTTAAAGACAATTTTATGTTTATACATTTGTTTTATTGATACAAATATTTAAGTAAATGCTCTGTTCATAATAAACATTTACCGGCCTGAATGTCCGAGAAATTTTCATAGAAAATATGCGCATCGAGCAGATATGAATGTACGTGAGAAAATCATGGAAAATTGTAGTTTAAAAGGCAGTAAAATTGACCTTGCTAACTGAAACGCTCCTCTGTGGCAAAATCGGAGGTCCTCCCTATGGAAATTACACTCTCTGAGTAAAACCCAAATCTCTGTTTAATCCCTCAATGTTTGAATTTATTTTGAAAATAAATTTCAACTCTGACCTACACCTTTCTTCTAACATCTGTTGAATGAAGACACTAAAAGCATGCATCTGATGTCATCTGCGTAATGAAATGGTTGGTTGGTTGGTTGAAGTGTACTGCAACAGGGAAATTATTGTTATTGCTCTTGATGGGTTTTCTAATGGTTAAAGTCAGAATTCTGTTTCCGTTTCTCCAACATAATTCCCCTGTTTGCATTTGTGGCAGAAAAGCAAATGTATGAGATTTGAACTATCACATTTCAAAGTCAGTAGTTTGAACACTATATGAGTTTTGATGGGTGTGAAACTGCTATCAGTGATGATATATCTACAGACTTGATGAGGTTTATTGCAGGTCATATTCCCTTGGTGAGATGATGAAAGATGTATACCAAATGTTGTTAAGAGTGTGTGTAGTTTAGGGGCCTTGGAGTCTAGTGTGAAGCGTGTTTTCATTGAATACTTTTCTAATTGTTTGATTGAGTTTTAAATACTGGAAATCTTTTGTTAAGATGTGAAAAAGCTTGTGGATGTTGCAATTAAAATAAAAAAAAAGACATGGGAATTCTTGAATTATTCTTTTTTTGTATCATATGTTAGAAGTATATTTCTGTTTTGTTTGGAAGCCATATTAATTGATTTTTTGATAGTTTGAAGTGGGTAATTCCTGTTAAGAAAGTGATTGAATAATTGTCCTATGTGTATTTCATAATCCGCATTCTTTGAATAGATATATTTTATACGTAGACATTGGCTGTAGATAATTGATTCTTTTAGGTTGGTGGGGGTGGCATATATTGAAATTCAGGTAGCAGTGACCATCTGTGGGTTTGGTGTAGTGTAATGAAGATGTGGTTGTTATTTAGACGTACCAGTACATCTAGAAATAGAATAGACATGGTGGAATATTCGATTGGAAATTTGATGATGTGTTGGAAACTGTTGAGGTTTGTTTTAAGGTCTCAAAGACTCTTCTCTCCATGTGTCCATATAAAGAAGTTATCATCTATGTATCTGTGGTAATGTATGGGGGCTAGGTGGTAACTACTCAACATACAAGAGAAGAAACTTTTAGAATAGAACTTATGGTTACATCTTACCATTTCAACTGTAAAATGATGAGACCTAGTTGCCAATCTAGTACTGCACTTAAATCCATATCATCATTTATCAAAGAGAAAAGTTCATCAGAACAATTACCATAAAAATATTTATAGAAAAGGCTCAAGGAAGTTATGCTGCAGCAGTGAGAAAGTAACTGAAAGTCAGGACCAAAAGCATTTCAGATTTTTCTTTGTATTTTATCAAGAATCTCTAAATATATAGCAGAAGCACCAGACCAGATGTGGTAGCAATATTCAGTGGATGGATGGATGGATGGCATACTTATGTGTAAGATAGATTCTGGTGAGAAAAAATATATAGTATGACACAGTGAACCAACTTTCTTTGCAGCAGTGCTAGCAATTGATTCAATATAATCTTTCCACTTCATGTCAGCTGAAAATTTTATCCTGAAAGGGTGGAAGGAGTCACTCTTCTGAAGGTTAGCATCAGCCATAGTGATGGGGGTAAACAAAGATTCTCTCAGACAATTAAAGAGAGCAGTTTTGTTTTGTAGGCATCAAAATTAACAAGCCATTTTTTCCCCAGTAAATAACAAATTGTAGGCCATTTAACTTTCAACTTGTGAAGAAGACCCGTATGCCAAACCATGAGCAATGTCTTTGAGATGTTCAAAGCAACAACGCAAGCTTCGCCATTCTTATCTGAAGCTTGATTGACTCTTTCAACAATAATTGTTAATACATCTGAAGTTGACTTAGAGAAGAAAAAGCCATATTGCTCTGTAAAGTGAGATTCTTAACCAATTCAGAATTTATTAGAGCCTCTAAGAATTTGCCAAAAAGAGGTAGAATATTAATAAGCTTATAGTTAGAAGGATCAGATGGTTTGCCTGAGTTCTTAACTTAGTTCTGGAACTGCAGAAGATTTCTAACAAGCAAGAAAGCAAGAAGCAGCATGGTATTGTAGTGCTTAGAACAGGAGCCAGTTCAGGAGTACATTTCTTAAGGACTCTTGCAAGGACACCATCAAGTCTACAGGGTTTGTGTGGATCCAGTTTAGAAATGATAGCAAAAACAATGAATGGAGTTATATGCATATTTCCAATTTTCCACAGATATTAGTTTTTCAAAGAGTTAAGTAATCATTTTTTTTATTTTCTTCATTAATTGTTTAGTTTTTATGTTTCCATTTTTCATTATCTGAAACATTATTTGAACATTGAACATTATTTGATTCCTTTGTTGTTTTAATCAAGATTTATTTATTTGGACTTTAGTTTATTACAAAATTATAATATTACCCTTTCATTTATAAGAGCATGGATGCTATACATAGGTGAGCTATTTTGTTGACTGGTTTTCTTAGTTTGATTAGAAGTCGTCTGTGATCAAATTCAAAATAAGAGTTGTATACTCTAACATCTGTCACAAACTGCCTCAGCTAAGAGCCTGAAGTCAATATTTTTTGTTATGCTTACTTTTTTCACATGTTCTGTCCTTACTTGGCCTTAAAGGTACAGTAACAATAAGTGAAAGTTGTTTTTCTGCTGCCAGAACACAAATGAAGAGGGACAGAACAAACAGTAGCATTGGAGACCAACAAAACAAAACCAGAGACATGTTCATGGCAGAGACAGTAAAGATTTCCACACAGGGGTGCCAAAAACAAAGGTAAAAGGTAGCCGGGACACAAAAAAGCAAGGATGAACAAACAGGAAATCAGAATGCTGGCAACTCACTGACTCAAAACAGAAAATTCGTTTGTTTATATTGAGCCCTGAAACATCGGTAATCTCACTATGCATGACACATTTGGATAAACAAATTCTAGGCACTGCTCAGTAATTTAAATCAAAATGAATATAAAATAATTATAATTTCACTTAAAGCAAATTTATATTTTCTTTTCACCAAAGAATCCACCATGAGCATTTATTACTGCAGCGCAAATTCTTGCCATCCTTTCTTGTAAGTTGTAAAAGTCTTGGTGGAAGGGATTCCCAAGCAGTGTGTAAATGTGTAAACAACTCTTGCTTATTCTTAGGCAGTTAACTTCAAACTTTACGATCCATTTCATCCCAGACTAGTTCAATTGGTGAAAGATCTGGAGACTCAGGGGATCGGGCAGGTCATGATTTGAAAAATTCCCTTATCTTCCTTTCATTTTAGATAATTTGTACACAGTTTTGAGCTTTGTTTTGGATCATTATCTTGTTGCAATACAAAATTTGGTCCAATTCCAACCAGAAGGAATTGCATACCGATGTAGTATTGAATGATACTCTTCCTTTCCCATAATGCCTTTAATTTATACAAAACCTCCAGCGATATCACCTCCAAAACATCCCCACACCATTACAGAAGCACCACCACCATACTTAACAGTTGACACAATGCAATTTTCACCCATTTGTTCAGAAGGACTTTGTCTGACAAACACTCATCAGTCCATTGTAACTTTTTCCAATCTTCTAAAGTTCAACCCTTGTACTGTTTTTCCCATTTTAGTCTTTTTAACTTATTTTCCTTTTTTAATAGAGGCTTCTTAATTGGTACACATCCTTTAAGCCCAACAGAAAGTTATTTTCTCTTAACAGTCATAACAGATATTGGATGTTGACGTGTAGAATTAAATTCAGTAATTGGGAAGCTGTCTTTCTTTTTGTTTTTCATTTTGCTAGACATGATCAAGTATTTATCTTCTACAAGAAATGATACTCTGAGCCTCCCAGATCTTTTTTCTCTTAACATTTGTGCCGGTTTCTGCGTGTCGCTGCAGGCAATAATGCATCCCGTTTTTTTATATCTGTAATTTTCTAGGAATCTGACATTTGGAATACCCTTCTATAGAAAGAATTTCAACTTGGGCTCTTTTTACAATACTAATCTGTTTCGTTCTTGGCATTTTAAAGGTTCCTGAAAATTAATTTCAATCACACATTAATCTCGATGGAATTGAACCTCTACCAAGCAGTGGAGTTGAAATATTTGTAAACTTCTGCTCTACAGTTCAGTAACCCTATGTCTGAGTGTTTGTTCTCACATGCACAGCAAGGACCCCTCTGATTAGAAGTCAAGTTACAGCAAAGCTTCTCAACTTTACACTTTACACAAAGACAAAATTTGTACAAATAGACAGAATCAATCACACAAGTTTTCCTGAAGAGTGTCAATTGCATAATATATCATATATAAATACAATTAGTTGATACAAAAGATTCCAGAGCCATGTTAGGGAAATCCTAAAAGTGTATTCCAAATTTAATCACTTCTTTACTGCCTGTAAGATAAATTGAATTTTACATACCTGTTTATTTTCTAAAAAAAAGTAATTAATTTTTTATTTGTTAACCTGACAAATTTTATCATTTTAAATGTTATTTTAATGGATACTCATATTTGAGTAGATGCTCAATTAATGATTTATTAAAGAATATATTTATTTATGTCTGCTGATCTGAATATTCAAGGAATCTTATTAAAGAAAAACATGTGCTTTCTGGCAGGATTCAACCTGTGCCCCCCTAGACAGAGGTAACCATTGTTAGATTTAACATGCTCTTGACCGACTGAGTTATGAAGAACTTAGCCAATCAGGCAAGGCTGAATAGTGTTCCCTCTTCCCAGGGAAATGCAGGTTCTAATCCTGCCAAAGTGCACATATTTTCTATAATAAGATTTCTTGAATATTCAGGCCAGTTGACGTAAATAAATAAATATACTCAAATACAAATATCCAGTAAAAATAACGTTCAAAGTCATAAAATACATAGGTATTTTATATAAAAAGAATAATATTATTCAAGAAGACAATAGCTTCATCTACCTTAAGGAAAGTTGGTTTTATGTGTCATGCCCGGAAGTTTTTCTTGCCTGAGTCCATCCGTCAAATCTATAAATCAACCATTCGCCCTTACATGAAATACTTCCACCATATATAGTTTGGAGCCCTCACTGTTCATCTCAAGGTCCTTGACAAAATCCAGAGATAGATATGCAATGTGATTGGTCCTGATCGGGCATCTTGTTGACAGTCACTTTCTTACAGACATGTTGTTGCTTCCCTCTGTCTTTTCTACAAATAATTTCATGGTAACTGCTCTGACGAGCTACTTTCGCTGATTCCCAAACTGCATGAATTTAAGCATGCCACTAGGTTGGCATCTCAGTCCCATACTTTCACTGTTGAAACTGTTAAATGTAGCTGTCTCTTTTACTCCAATACCTTCAATCCCACACTTCCCATCTGTGGAACTCCCTTCCTCTTACTTGCTTCCCTGATAGCTATAATCTTAAATTATTCAAATTCAAAGTCAATCGACATCCTCAGATGCCTTGATCTAATTCCCTGTCCTTCTCTTCATCCTTTCCTCTATCAGGCCTCTTTACACTTGCTCCCACTCTCTGTAACCCCTTGCAGGCTAGTGGCACTTCCACCTTGCTTGGGGTGAAATGCTTAAAAAAAAACAAAAAAAAAACTATATTTGTGTGTACAGCTGAAAAGGGAGGAAAAACATTATAGCCGTTGCTGTCCAGGAAAGTGCATGTGATACACCATGTAACTGAGTTTGAAGTTTGAGTGTGTGGCAGTTTGTATGGACAAGATGACTTTTGGTCTTTTTCTTTTCTTTCTTTTTATGTGCCATGTCTTTTCAGGACGTGGGCGATCATGGCTCTCCACCACCTCCCTCTATCCCTTGCAGCTCTCAACAAGTTCCTTCCCTCTGCTTCCTCCCCCAGACCACGTTCTGTCATCCACTTGCTTAAAGCCGCTAGGTATGTCACACACTGCTTTCTCTTGTCTCTCTTTCCCTCTATTCGACCCGTGAGTATCATATTCTCCAGGACCTCTTTCCTCATTATGTGTCCCAGGAACTTCAGCTGCCTCTTCCTGATGTTAAGTATAAGCTTCCTCCTTTGCAACCTCTCTAAGACCTCTTCATTGCTCACATGCTTGGTCCATGATATCCTTAGCATCCTCCTGTAAAACCACATCTCTGTCACCTCAAGCCTCTTCTTCATCTCTGAGGAAATCGTCCAACATTCGCTGCCGTAAAGAAGGACAGGTGTTACGTAACAACTCAGTATTCTTTTGTTTGTTACCAAAGAAATCCCCCTGTCTCGCAATACTCAGCCCAGCTTTTGGAATGTGTCCTTGGCCATCCCAATATGTCTACGGACCTCAGTGTCGCACTTACCATCCTCTGTCAAAACACTTCCCAGATATTTAAACTTCTGTGTCTGCTTGATTCTACTTTTGGTCACTGGCATTTAACAGGAGGTGTTACTTTGTACTGGATGCAGTTGTTTAAGAATTATATGAAGAGGGTGAAAGGTTTAACAAATACATGGAGATATTTCATGTTTTTATGTAAGGAATAACCTAATTCAAGAAGAGGGAAAATATATTTGTGTGTCCACAGATAGCTGAAAAAGGAAAAAAAACATTGTAGGCTTTGCTGTTAGGAAAAGTGTGTGATATGTGTCATGTATGTGTAAGTTAAATCTGGTAAGTATCTACCTGGAGAAAAAGAAATTCTCTCTCTGGGGACAAGGTTCATATTGACATGAGAGAGACATTTTGGAAATAAAAAGAAAGGGTCTGTTCTTTTCTCATACTGAAACAGCACCACCTAGTGGGCATACTGGCAGACAAGATAGGTCTTAATATTATCAACACTCCTGCTTTACTATTGTTGAGATATGGTGTGTGACTAATTAGAAATTCAAGAGTCACTATTAAAAGTTTTAGTCAAATAAAGACAGGAGTTACTTCCCTTATATTGTCTTTTTCTTATGAGCCCAAATTGCAAATCAGGTACCAAAATCAAACAAATGTGGAAATTTGAATATCTGGGAAGTGTTTTAACTGAGGACTAGCCAAGGAAGCATTCCAAAAGTTAAGCAGAGTACTAAGAAATAGGAAAACTTTGCTAGAAAACAAAGAAAAGAATACTGAACTGCTATGTGATATCTGTCCCCCTCTAAGGCAATGCGTGCTGGATGATCTACTCAAAGATGAAGAGGACACATGAGGCAACAGAAGTGTGGTTTTACAGAAGGATACTGAGGATACCGTGGACAAAACATGTGAGTAATGACAAAATTTTTGAGAAAATGGAAACAAAAAGTAAACTAATACTTGACATCAAGAAAAAACAGTTGAGGTTTCTGGGGCACATAACGAGGAAAGAGTGCTTGGAAAATCCAATACTCACAGGACAGATAGAGGATGAGTGACAGAGGAAAATGACACATAACATACTTAGTGAGCTTGATTAAATGGATGACGGAACAGGGCTTGGGAGAAATAACAAAAAGACAAAGTTTATTAAGAGCTACAAGGGACAGGAAGTTGTGGAAAGCTGTGATCACCTACATCCTGAAGGCGCACAGCACATAGAAGACTGTTGAATTATGGAGGTTGAAAAAGCAAAGAAAAGGATGAAGAAGGAAATGTTAGGTATGCATTAAAGTAACAAGAATATTTGAAAAGAGAGACATCAACATGAATTGATTCAATTGTCAGTAAAATAAAAATGTAACATTTTTCAACAGTAGTTTTATTAAACAGCATAATTCATATTCAAAAGCAAATGTATAAAAGCTATACAAAATTAATTTTATACTAAATACAAGGCTCGAGTGCCACTGAAGGTAGAGTACTACAGTTGAAATGGTGATGATGAAGTGTGTGATATGAATGCAAGTGAAAGTGTTAGAAATTGGATTCTGTTATGATAAGGTGGACAGAAAACAACTGATTATTAACTTGAAGGAAGCAAATAATCTTCTTTTTAATGGACTGGCTTGATTCTTATTCAAAGCCTCTTAAAAATGATCAAAACCTTTTTCAGTGAAGATGGAACAATGTATTTGGCTGTAACTTGTGGTGTTCTACAAAGACATATGCACAAATATGCATTCCTTGCAATTCAAATGTTACTTGTTCTGTCTTTTCTGTCTAGCTTAAAAAGCCATTTATTTTTACTTACTCTATTTAAAAAGGAATCTTTAATTTATTAGATTGGTTAAACTCATTTAATATTTATAAGCCAGTAATTAAAGTCTGTAATCAGTCAGACATTTGCAGAAGAGCTTTGCTGATTGTGGAGATAATTCAAATAAATTATTTGCGTTCAAGTTAAATCAAGCCTGACACAAGTATATTTTGCTGTCCCAAATTTTCTTGTAGTATCTTTTCATAACAGACAGAAAATGAATTAAAGAGTTGGAAAAAATTTTCAGACATTTTATAGATTTTGATTTTGAATATAAAGTTGAGTCAGAACATTGTATTTTGTGTATTTCAAAACTGGGTATTTTGTAAGATAATTATTTGGTAAATGCAAACAGACTCAAACCAGCTAAAAAAATGATTTAATTAATGAACTCTTCAAAGATTACTACATAATATCCACACTTAACATATACTTAAAATCTCTGTATAATATAGCATATGTATTTTTTTTTATCTATGTCTGTAAACTTTTGATGGAGTAGATTCATCTCCCTTGCACTGGTCATGATATATTACAATGATAAACTATATAAAGATGTTATGAAGTTAGGAGAGGAAAAGACTTCTTGAAAGAGCAATGTTCCATAATAATACTACTAATAATAATAATCATAACCATGGCAAAATATTCAATTATATTTGATGACCTGGATAAGCTTATAGTAAAATATTTATAATTCGTTTGAATCTGACTTTTTAAGCTGTGCTATGAAAAGGAGTTTTACAGGTGAGAAGTGCGGGAAAAGAAACTATTAGACTAGAACTTACACTTGCATCTAGCTATTTCAACAGTAAAATGGTGAAACTTAGTTGCCAATCTAGTCGTATGCTTAAATTCATGCAGTCGAGATATCAAGAAGGAGAGTACATCAGAACAATTGCCATGAAAATAATTACAGAAAAGGCAGAGGGAAGCCACATCAGAATGGTAAGATAGGAATTGAAGTTGATATGCCAGGACAAGTTCAAGTAACTTATATGGTGAACTGAAGATGTTTGATAAATCAATCAAATTATAAGATTTATCAAACATTTGTCCCTGATGAGCATTTTGATGCAAAATTCTTGAGTTGGTTCACCAGGCAAGTCTCTTTCTTGATTTATTGAATATTATAGCTCTAGTTATCTATTGAACACTTGTAATGTTTACCTATTCTTTTCTGTTGTATTATCATTATTAGTAGTAGTAGTAGTCATAGTAATAAAATATTTATATATGAAAATGAGTAAATCTCTTCATTGATTGTGTAAATATTCCTTTCTAACTAAACAATAATTCTAATCTTTCAAGCATTTGATGAAAACTCTACTATTTAAAATAGCTGAGCCTTGTTTGAATAGAAACAATATAAACAATTCTGATATTAAATTCGATCCTACTTAAGAGTCACTTGATTGCTTGAATCAGCAGAATCAACTTCATTGAAAATTTGATCTGTGATTGTGAAGTTCATATTTTATAAAATGACACTCAATGCTAAATTAAAATAAACAAGCTATGATGCAGTTAAAATCACTGATTAAATTTTGTATGTGCTGCATTGAAATGAAAGCAAATTGAATTTACTAAGCAGTGCTTCAGAAATCAAATCTAATCAAATTCTTTACCAATTGTTAGAAGATGACAAACATCTTTCATGATTCCTTTCACCAAAAAAAAAAAAAAAAATAGTAAAATAAAAAACAGCAAAAAGGATAAAATTTACTTAAAATTCTGTTGAAACTCAATTAAAATATCCAGTCTTTATATATTGAAATTATTTAATTCACAAGAAGGGAAAAGGAAATGCAATCATTAATGGCATTATTTGTTCATTTAGCAAGTTGATCTGGTATTGTACTGGAGAAAAGGCTGTTGGAATAATTGCTTAGGATTAATCTCTGAAATAATGTTTCATTAAAGCATACATATACATATATATATATATATATATATATATATATATATATATATATATTGGTTGATGTGGGTAAAGCCCACAAACCTTATAATCCCACCTTTTTTTTGTATAAAGAGTTTGTATTTTGCTTTTAAATCTAAATAAATCATTCACTTGCCAGTAATTTACAATCACCTGATGAGATGCATTGAGACGCATTGAAACACGACTGCAATTGTGTAGTGATTATGATATATTTTCGATGTAATATCCTAAAATAAATAGTATTGCTCTACTTTGTATTGAGCCCTTTTTTAAATTAAATGTTATGAACGTTGGAATTGTACTCTATTTGTTCTCATCTTACCTGTGTGTGTATATATATATATATATAATTATTTATTCAAAAATTATAACATAAATATGTTATAAAATCACTACAAAAATACCCATTTTGTTTCAACACTTCTGGTGTCTTATCAAGTGATGGTGTTGAATGTAGAATAAAGGGTTTTAAAAGGTTCAAATCAATCAAACATCCCTCATTAAGGGGAAACACTGTTACATAAGCTGGAATGACCAATTAAAATACAAGTATATAAGAATTCAAAAAACATGACAATGGACAGGTTATAATAATTATTTAATGCTTTAATGTTAGGGTTAGATTAAAATAGAATTCATTCTAACTAATAAATATTAAATTATACTATAACATTCAAAATTCAGAATTACCAATTTTTAATTTTTAATTTAATCTATATTAAGTTTAAAATTATAAAATTATTTAAAGAAGAAACTGATGAAAAAAATACATATGTTTTTCTATTTATTTTGTTTTTATTGAAATTAAGTTGGAATAAACTGCTCTGAACTCCATTACAACTTATATACATTTGAAGCAAAAACATGGGCAAGGGAGGATGAAATCTTGCAAAAGACAATACATACACAACCAGATTATAATACACAAACGAGTAGACATATTTAGATGTATAAACATGCAAAAAAGTGACGAGACAGGAAATATTTCCACGAACCTTAAAAAACAAAATGACAACATGCATACACAATGAAAGGTACACACAAGTGACCATACACACAGACGCTGACAAAGACATGCACATACACCTTTTAAGCCCTTTATTCTACATTCAACACCATCACTTGATAAGACACCAGAAGTGTTGAAACAAAATGGCTACTTTTGTAGTGATTTTATAACATATTTATGTTATAACTTTTGAATAATAATTATATTTGCTCTACTCTGTATTGAGCAGTCTTTTAAGAATAGTATTTGTTGGTTATTGGAATTTATTCCATATACACCAATCCTATACTTGGGTATATATATATATATATATATATATATATATATATATATATATATATATATATCACCTTGCTTGGGGTGAACTGATTAATATATATATATATATATATATATATATATATATATATATATATATATATATATATCCAAATGAAAAGAAGGAACAAACAGATTTAGAATCCACAGTTGTGTTTTACATTGTGACACATAAATTTCTGTTTTGAAATATATATATATACATATATATATATATATATATATATATATATAAATATAAAAGTGAACATAGAAGTCAACACTTAGAGACGACAGTCTGTTTCATGCTAGTGCAATCGTCAGGCAACTCTATATGTATATATAAATATAAAGAAAGGACAATAAGATATAAAATCCGGTGTTCTTTTAGATATTTTTATTTTTACACAATAGTGCTCAATGTAAATTTACAGAGCATTAATATTGTAAATTAATTGATTTAAAATATGTTTTTTTTTCGCTACACAGTGATAACCATGTTTCAAAAATAGAAGCTCTAGCCTTTGAATTTAATTTAGTTATTAAATTAAAGACATTAGTTCCATTTCCTCGTCAAGCGAACTTATTTTTTTAAATTTACGGTTTTAAAGGCACGGCAAAGATTCATAATTGAGTGTTTCCAAAAAAAAATAAATAAATAAGTTGCTCCACAATTCGCTTGACGAGGAAATGGAACTAATGTCTTTAATTTAATAACAAAATTAAATTTGAAGGCTTTAGCTTCCATTTTTGAAACATTGTTATCACTGTGTAGCGAAAAAAACATTTTAAATCAATTAATTTACAACTATATATATATATATATATATATATTAATCAGTTCACCCCAAGCAAGGTGATAATGCCACTAGGACACAAGGGGTTACTGAGAGTCAAACAGAATAAGAAACCTTTTGTGAGGAGAAAGGACAATAAAAGAAAATTCAGAAAGACAGAAGATGGTGATGAGTATTGCATTTAAATTCTTGAAGATTGTTGGTATCAGGAAAGCAAGAAATCGGGAAGGAGTTTTACGAGCAACTACTAGAATAGAACTTACAGTTACATTTATCTAGTTCAATAGTAAAATGGTGAGACAGTTGCCAATCTAGTCATATGCTTAAATTCATGGAGTTGATGTGCCAAGAAGAACAACACATTAGAACAATTGGCATGAAAATATTTATAGAAAAGACAGAGGGAAGCCACATCAAAGTGGTAGGAGAGTGACTGAAGTTGATATGCCAGCTCAGGACTGATAAAATTTCAGACCCTTCTTTGGATTTTGTTGAGAATTTCAAGACATATAGCAAGAGCACCAGATCAGATATGGCAGCAATATTCAACACATAGATGAATGGTAGATTTATAAATGTGCAAGATAGATTTTGACAAGAAAAATTGTCTGACATGACACATTGAACCAGCTTTTCCTAGCAATTGATTCAACATAATCACTCTATTTCATGTCAATGGAAAATGTGAAGGATTGCAAACTTTGCTTGGAGGAAAAAATAGCTATCATTACCTTCCCAGAGCAAAATAAATTATTAAATAAAAGATCCGAGCTCATCTCAAAATGCAGACATGAAAACAAATTTTTACTACATTACTTAAAAATCAAAAATGGAAAAAAATAAATAAATACATAAAAAAACAAAATGACAATAAAATAAGCAAAATAAATTAATCCAAACAAATTACCAAATCACACCTGTTAGAATAGACGAAATAGAATAAAAAATAAGAAACAAAACCAATAAATAAAGTAAATAATAAACAAATTAGCAAACTATTATGACCAAAATATTAGTTAGACTATTAAAATCAAAACAAAATATCGGACGGAAAAAATAGCTATAACTGTTATATAACGATAAAAAAAATGAATAAAAAATAAAAAATAATATACTGCGTAACTTAAAAATTGAAAACTAAAAAGAGAAAATATACAGTGTAACAAATAAATAACACCAAGTAAAATAAATTGATCTAAATACATCCAAATATATAAATAAACTAACAACCAATACACTAGCCGTTAGAAAAAAATAAATAAAGATAATCAATCCAAATAAATACATGAAGTAATAAACAAATTAAAAACTGTTCTGACAAAATACTAGTTAGAACAAACTACAACAATCAACCCCAAAATTGAACAAATTGCTTTAATTATGTTCCCCCCCAAAAAAACAAAAAACTATTAAATAATTTTTATTACGTTAATAAAAACACTGATCAAAATAAAAAAAAAATAAATAAATATATAAGATAAAAAATAAAAATAAAAAATAAATAAAAACAAGCAAAATAATTTGACCCAAATAAACAAATAAACGACTTCCAGTAAAATAACCGCCAAAATAGACTACCCACTATGCACCACTGACCCATATATATAAATAGCCGAGAAAAATAACAGCACTTGTGGCCTGGTGACTGCATCTAGCATGAAACAGAATGTCGCCTCTAAGTGTTGACTTCTATGTTCACTTTTATATTTACACACACTCTATCTCTGATATTGAGCACTTTATCTCATAAATATAGTACATTTTAAAACTATATTTCTTCATATATATATATATATATATATATATATATATATATATATATATATATATACAATAATGATAATAATATTTATTAGTATGTGTAAATTATATAATTTAACATGTCAAGGTAAAGAGTTTTTGTTAATAACATGCTCAATAGCTATCTAGAACAATAATTATTGTATCACGAATATTAAAAGTTATATAAGTATATATATATATATATATATATATATATATATATGGGGGGGGAGACTGAGTTTTTAGGCTTGGATGGAAACCACTGTAAAAGAAGAACAACTCTGAGTTAAAATCTTACAACAAATTATCACCAGTCATCTTGAGCATTTTTGTCACTGGATTATAGTAGTTTTTGTTCAGGTGTCTTCTACTCGAATCTCTCAGAGTTACAAGTACTTTTTTACATGTAAGAAAGTAGTCATGCTCTTTGACACACACACGAATAAAGACAAAAGGAAAATTTATCTTAGTTATTAGTTTTACAAAATTTTTAAATTTATGACTGCTCATAAATATTAATCATGCTAACTGAAAAGTCTAGGTAAAGTATGGAAGATGTTAAGTGACATAATTTAATGCCTAATGTATTTTTTTTGTAATGATTTAATATTTATATTATTTTAGTTTGGGATTAATTTATGTATTGTATATTTTAAGTAATAGAAGATTATGAATTTAACTGTTGTCTTTTCATTCTTTTAACATTATTGTAGTCATGTATGTTGGCTTGGGAAAGAAGTAATCTTTTTTAGGAATGGGCATATTTGAAAATTTGGTGTGCCGCTTTATATTTGATAAGATTCAATAGCCGCACTCTCAACTGAGAGGACTTCTGATTCTCTGAGAATCACCTTACAGTATAGACCAGTGAGAAGACACATCTTTGTCTTACACACCTTTCTATTTTTAAAAATATTTATTGAATTCATTTTCTATCCATCTGCAAGTGGTTTGCTGCCAGTATAGGGTGGTATTCTAATATCTTTCCCAAATATGTTACCTAGTTTATCTAGTAGTTCCAACAGTTGTTTGTAATGTACTTTATAAAACACTGGTATAATCTATAAAACATAGTTACACTTCCTTTTATTTGTATTGCTCTTTCTGATATCATTCTGAGCATGGATATCACTTTCTTTCTTTCACTGTCTTTAACAAACCCACTTGTTCTCATTCTATTCCAAGTCGAATTCTGCTGTACTCTTTTGAATCAGAAAAAGACAAGAATTGTTAATATAAAATACTTTGTATTGCTGATACAAAGGATGTGAGTGGAATGTCTCTTTGTGGGCAAGGAAAGTGACGGAGGAAGGATAGAGTTGATAGAACCTGGAATTGAGGTGTGTGTTTTGTCAGTTGACCGAAATCATTGATAGTAATGTTGAGTGCCTGTTTGCCGCAATTCTATTTCAGTTGTTATGATCAGTACTCATAAAAGCCAAGTGGATCCTGAACTTGCCTTTTTTCATGTTTTTTCTTTGGTGGCAACATTCATGTTTGGCTTTTTTTATATTGTTTTTTTTTATTATTTTTAATATCTTTTTTTTTTTTAAAGTGACATTTTGTGAGCCAGATGTGGTGCTTGGAGCCCCTGCGCAGACAATGACTTTTTAATTTTTGATTTTGCTTCCTCAGCATTCACATCTAGTCAACATAGAGTGAATCAGAAAGAGATCTCATTTAAAGCAGAGTATAACAATACTTTACTGAACTTTGAACATCATTTTCAAAATTATTCTTGTAAACATGGAGGTTCAAGGGAGTGGAAGTGTCCAACAATGTTAATCAAAGTAGAACAGTTTTATTAATTGTAAGTTAAAAAGAAAAGGAAAACAATTTGGCTAATTGCTACCGAGAAAGTTGACTCTCCTTCATTAGACCATTTTCCTTCTTTTGTCTTTCTTTCCCCAATTTATTTATTCAAACAGACATTTCATTTCTGTCTGACTTTCTAGTATAAGGAATTATCATTATTTACATGCAGACTATTGTCCTCATCTTTGTTGTTATTATCACATTTCGGTCGTTGTGACCTCTGGCTTTTATCCGGTTGTCAATCCAGATAACCATCAGGAATTTCAAACTAAACTCTTTATTTAATATACAAGTTAGATTGTCCCAGGGGACGATAACCTATTGGACTAAAGCATTGGTATGTGTATTTGGTGACATATTAATTTTGAGTTAAAATCACAAAATCTTGGACCAGGTGGTGTGTTCTTGAACCCAGTGGAAAAGAGTTGGGTAATAAGAGTAAAAGAGCAGTACTAAAAATAAAAACTAGACGAGATATCCCTAGACATGGTCAGTGGAACAAGAAGTGTCTACACTCATGGATTAAATAACATGTTCACAATTTATGACATAGTGATTGTGAGTTCAATTCCTGGGCGGGGCAGTGTGTATTTTGATTCAGTGGAAACAGAGTGAACAATAACTAAGCAGTACTAAAAATAAGAACTAGATGACATATCCTGAGACATGGTCAGCAGGACAAAGTGATCCTTTTTTCTAGCTGATCATCCCTTTGTAGTTTATTTAAAGCTGAAACAAATTTGGATTATAAGAATAATTTTTTTCTGAGTACTATTTTGTTAACACTTTTGGGGAGATAATAGTGATTTTCAAGCACAATTCTTACTTTTTAACCCTTAGCTGAGAGGGAAGAGGAAATGATTTCATACTTTTTCCAAGGATATTTGCACACAAGTGAATGCAATGAACACAACTTTAATTCGAACTTGATTTGTCATTCTTGGCCATTATCCATTACACCAACCATACATCCAAGTTTCTAGCCCCTGGTGGTCATAAGAATGAGAACAATGTATAACTGTAGATTAAATAAAGGGTTCAGTTGACAATTCCATGAAGATTACTTGGATTGACAAGTGCATGATGAAAGCTGAAGGGTACAGCAGCCGAAACATGATAATAACTACAATGATGAGGTCTATAACCGATACACACACACACACACATATATATATATTTGTGTATTTAGGCAGCAAATTCTCTTTTAGGCATGTCTGATTAAATAAATTACAAACATTATGTCTGCTTAATTTTAGTACAATCCTTTCATATTCACAAATATTTTTCCATGTATTACATTCAAATGAGGCAAAAAATGCACTGTAACAGTGAAAATCACTTTTATTTCCCAATGGAAAGTACTTGGAGTTACTGAGTTTGATAGAATAAGAAAAAAAATATTATAAACGAAAGAGTACAATACAAGAACAGGAATCAAGACAACAGTAGGTAACAATTGACACTACATTTAAATTTTTGAGGACCAAAATTGGCTGGAAAGCATGCAGCCAGAAGTGACTTCCACAAGCAAGAAGTGCAAGAGAAGAAACTGTTAGCATAGAACTTAGTTACATCTAGTCAATTTAACTGTAAAGACATTGTTGCCAATCTAGTACTGTGCTTAATTTCATAAAGATTAGGTACCTCAGTGGAAATTTCATCAGAACAATTATCATAAAAGTATTTATAGAAAAGGTACAGGGAGGCTACATGACATTGGTGGGAAAGAAACCGAAATTCCAGGTTAGGATCATAACATTACAAATTCTTTGGATTTTATTAAAAATCTCTTAATGTATATAGCAGGAGGACTGGGCAGCAATATTTAAAGCATGGATGAATGGTGACCTTATAAATATGTAAGATAGATTCTGGAGAGAAAATTTTTACACTAAACAGGATACACTAAACCAAATTTCTTAGGAGCAGACCAAGCTTAAGTCAATATAATCTTTCTGCTTCATGTCAGCAGAGAATGTTAGATTTTGAAAGTGCTCTTTATGTAATAAATAGAAATTTAATTTAATTAATAAGAAATTCAAAATGTTACTTGCTACTTTAGACATTCATACCAGATATTAAAATAGATTATTCCTTTGATATTGCAACAGCCTGAGTGAGGAGATCAGAAGCAAGAAAACAGATATTTTGAATGTTCTAGAATGCATGTCAACAAAGATCTTTCCTATTGGACAACCTGCTATTTATAAAACTAAGGATATCTTTTGCTACCTCTGTCTTTCCATACCCTGAGCATTTTGTTTAATCCATCTTTAATATAACTTTGCATTCTGTTGTTAATGAGAAAATTCTTATATTATTTATATTATTCGGACTGATATCCTCATCTTCATTGCCATATTCACAACGTTTCGGCTATTGCATGCTCCGGCCTTCTTCAGGTGATTTGAATTTTGAACAAAAAATTCTGTTGAGCAAATGTAAAAAATTGATTTTAAGCAAAGCAAAAATTTGATTTTAAACAAAACTCCCAAAATTGCCTGTGGGGTCAATTTTTCTAATCAAAAAGAAAACTAAACAGTTAGTGCTTGGACTATTTCCTTTCTGCACTATACCATGTTCTCTGCTTGGTGTGTGATTTCTGTCATCAAATTGTTCTGCAGGGTGGGGTGATTGACTCCACACCCAACAACTGTACTCTGTGGAAAGGTTGATTTTCTCTCAGAGGATTTCTTTCATTCAGATGACCATGTGTTCCCATACTAATATGTTCCATCTACTCAGGTTCGAGAAATTATCAGAAAGTGAATGGAATGAACTTGACTGGAATTTAATTAAATTCAAACTGGGTTTTATAATCAATCGTTCAGGGCTGTTAACCATCACACCAAACATACATCCTATTTTTTGTGCATTCAGAATTATTTAAATTTATTTGCAAAGTGTTAAAAAGGGTTTGTTTTTTTTTTCATTATATTCAGATTTTTCAGTATTGGTGAAATAATTATTCAGATTATTTTGAAAACAAATGTAATAATGAAATTTTACTTTCATACAATTAAAACAATGTCTGCTGTAACTCATTAGGGTTGTAAGCAGTGGTGTGTCTTGGGCAAGATAGCCTGACAAGCTGGTTTGAATTCAAAGTTTTCTTTCTACTAAACTAGTTGCCAACCAAGGCTATAGGGCTCAGTCTGTGCTGCTATTTATCCATAGCTGAGGGGAGAAGAGATGGATTCATATTTTACCAAAAGGTATTTGTGTGTAAGTGAAATTCGACTGAAATTTGAATTCACTTCTCTGATTTCTCTTTCTGAGTTTCTATCTATTACACCACCTGCACATCCACAGTTAAAAATTAACTTAAAACACAGAAACATAAAGAAAAAGTTTAATAATCTTCCAGTCTTTATTGTGTATATCATTCTGAGCTGAGTTTAGCAGAGGGCCACAAATTTATGAACCACCTAGTGTGGATCAGACTCATTGCAGTAGTAATGCAAGTTTGCAAAGCTATTCTTTTTTTCTACCATTGCTTTATTAGGAGTAATTGCAATATCATAACTGAAGAAGAGATAAATATTTTAATTTTCAAATACATGGATAAAAATATTTATTTTTATTCCCTTCAGTCAGTATTTTCTGCAATTGAGTCTTTTAGAAAAACTCTTCTGAAGAGAGTTTTATGACAATAAAGACAAGTCATTTATTCTTTCTTTTTCCAGAGGATGATTTGCAAAGAGAGTGGACAACATGAAGAGAGACCTAGAAAATCATCATATAATGATGGAAGCCATGTGAGTCAGTATTTTCTTTATTTTGTCATACTAAGTCAAAAAACTAACTTATTGTAGAAAGATTTGAATTTCATTCTTCAATTTGCCTTAAAGAAACTATTTTTTTCTTATTCAGTTCATGTAAATTTCCTCAACATTAAACATTCCATTGGCAACTTTAGTTCTTTTTTCCTCCTGAAGCACATACAGGCTTTGTAATTTTTTCTTAACACTTAACTACGCTATTAGCAAAGCAAAAAATAGAATTTGTCAACATGTTAAAAAAAATGATGTTTGATAGGATGAACCTTTTATTTTTCCCCAAAAAATATCACAAAAAAATTCCCCAGTTCTTATATGGAATACTGAAAAGTTTATAATATTTAACTGAAGGCTACAATCACTGACATGAACACCACAATATAGTTTCCATCTTGCTTATCTTTGATTTATTAGCCTAGACACTTTCATTATTTGGGTGGAGATTTGATTCTGGTAATCATTATGTTGTGGGTTTGAACAAAAATATTTGTCAGAAAACAACAGTTGAGGGAAAAAAGAAAAGAAAAAATAACTTCTAGAAAATAAATTCTATCATCAAAACTTTTGTGCCAGGAAAGATTGAAGGACATTTTGATGTAAAAGTTGTGTACATTCTCAAGAACTAAAGATATTCATAAAATGAAAAATTGTTTGGATGCAAACAGAAAATAATAATTTGAATTAAAATAATTTAGCATGAAAAACACTTTGATTTTTAAAAATCTACCAAAATTTAAATAATTATTGAATTTTACTAAAAATTTTGGTATTTATTTAATAAAGGATGAGAAATATTTGAAAAGAATATTTCATTCAAAGTTTAAGAAAAGACGTTTTGCATGTAGTTACCCATTCTTAACTAAATTCTGTTTACCATTTTCAAAGCAAAATATCATGGAAAATTTGGATGTCGTTGGAATTTAAAAAAGGAAAAAGTAAAATATTTTTTTTTAACTCTTTAGTCTTATTTTATTAGAATTTACTTTTGACCAATAAGATAAATAAATAGTGATTTTTGTTTATAATTTTAATGTCATATTTTACAAGTACCAATCACCACCACTTTTTCTTTGTTTCTGTTTTTTTTTGTACTAATCTCCTTATTTTTATACTACAGTACCAGTGCTTTGTTAGAAACAAATCCTGTAAACTTGAAATCGGTTGTGATCTTCAGTTATATCTTGTCATTTTTTACCCCCAATTTCATTAGTTAAAAAAACGACTGTTCCAACACTTGTCAGTCTCCAAGATTTCAAATTTAGTAAGGTTACAAACAATACTGTAATTATTTACATTATTTACATTAATCAGACTATTATCCTCATCTTCATTGCCATATTCACAATGTTTCAGCCATTGAATGCTACAGCCTGCTTCAGGTGGTTGAAATTTCGAACCAAACCCTTTATTTCATTCACCAGAGTAGATTTTTCTAGTTCCACGGGCAAAAGAAAAAGAAATGCAATAATAACAGAAAAATTGCAATATGGTAAAAAAACAGTTGCTAAGACATTATAAGTCCCAGAAATTCATACACAGATGTCCTCAAGGACACATGGCCCCGTGGATAAAGGCGTTGGATAGATCCAGTGACTAGACCCAAAGAGTTCAATACCAGGCTACAGCAGTGGTGAACTGAAAAACTTGGAGAGTTGAGTTAAAGGGAAATAACTGAGACTTCCAGATGAAGCATGGCACGTGGAACTAGAACAATCTACCCCAGTGGACAAAATAAAGGGTTTGGTTCAAAATTCCAGTCACCTGAAGAAAACTGGAGCATACAACAGCCGAAACATTGTGAATATAGCAATGAAGATGAGGATAACAGGCTGAATAATGTAAATAATGTAAATAATCATAATACCTCATCTCAGAGATATAGACAGCTATACTATCATATTAAATGTACCGGCAATGTCAGGCCTATTTCAAGGGTATTTTGAGTTGGGTAGGCACTTTAATTCAGTGAGTAAGCATTTGTGCACAAAATCTAGTATACTTTTTCATGAGGT
This sequence comes from Acanthosepion esculentum, assembly GCA_964036315.1. Classification (NCBI taxonomy): domain Eukaryota; kingdom Metazoa; phylum Mollusca; class Cephalopoda; order Sepiida; family Sepiidae; genus Acanthosepion; species Acanthosepion esculentum. The sequence goes on along the minus strand of OZ038483.1, from coordinate 133,616,343 downwards.
AGAAGTCAAATGATTTCCTGAAGACAACACACCCCATGGTCATATAGTATGGCTAACTTTTACATATTTTTAAAATGATTTCTATTATTTTAATGAATACTTTCAACAGTGATCATTTTTTCTCATATGTTGTTAGATAACATAGTTTTGTTTTCACTATTTATTTGTTCACAAACTCTAAGCTTTCTAATTGTAAAATAGCCTATATTTGCAGCCAGTTGTTCATAATTACCCAATTTTGCTCTTCAGAAAGTTTAAATGTAAATAAAAATTATGGCTCCTATGTAAGGATGAAGTGAGAAAAAGTTCAATCAAATATTGATCAACTTTGGAATTTGGTTCATTTTGATAAAAAGAAAATTTGATTGACAGGAACTGAAATTCTTTCTATAGTTTTCACAAATGTATTAAACAGGATTCCATTTAAAATTTTATTTTCCATTTGTTTTTTTGTCCTTTGACAGAGATTTCTGAAAATGTAAAACCTGTTTGGCTAATTTATGGTTAAAGAAATTTGATTTCTAAAATGTATTTACTTTGATAAATATCTCAAGAGAATAAAGTTATGATTTTAGGAAGTGTATACAAAAAGGTATTTTACATCCCAGTCAGTGCAGTTAACAGATTATATCTGATTATGACAAAGTATGAATTACGATGATATGCATAGTAATTCAGAGGTAATCATTACCTGAAATCATGTCTAATTCCATAGATATTTGAATATACAGGGTGACCCCAAAAAACGGGAATTTTTGAAATGCGTATTGCCAGACTTGAGCAAGTGGCAACACTGCGAGACTGACCTTGAGCAAGTAAACATTTCGCCATTTTAGTAACGAGAATGAAATTCACAGTATCCCAGCTGAGATATTACAGCAGTCAACGAGGAATCTCAACAGCAGATTTCAAGAATGCATTCGTACAGGAGGACGCCATCTACAGGACGTAATTTAAAAAAAATGAAAATTCCATCATTGTTTCTTAAATGTTATGTTTTAATGTTTCAATTACTATGAATTAAATATTTTTCTTCCATCACTCTTGGTTTTATTGGATTGCTAAAAAGTTCCCGTTTTTTTGGGTCACCCTATATATCAGGTTATTGCTGTTTCTGTTAGAGCTACAATTAGAAATTGCTACATAAGACTACTTATAATTTATTTTTGTAAATAAAATTATTGACGCATAAATAATGATACTAATGTACATCCTCAGAATTGGCTTTGTTTTTGTTTTTCTCATTCATATGAAAACATTTGTGCATCATGGTCATTTTATTAATAACATATACATAAATAACCCCATAAAACATTTATGCATCATGGTTATTTTATTAATAACATGTTCATAAATAACTCCTTAAAACATTTGTGCATCATGGTTATTTTTTTAATAACATGTACATAAATAACTCCTTAAAACATTTGTGCATTATGGCCATTTTATTAATAACATGTACATAAATAACTCCTTAAAACTTTTGTGCATCAGGGTTATTTTATTATTAACATACACAAAATAGCCCCTTAAAACACTTCTGCATTATGGCAATTTTATTAATAACATATACATAAATAACTGCTTAAAACATTTTTGCATTATGGTCATTGTATTTTTTTTAACTAAAAGCAGCTCAACAAATAAAGAAAAAAATAACACTGTGAAGTGTTTTTTGATGCTATTTTTTGTCATGCTTTCAAGAAAACTAAGAAATGGATGCATGCATGCATCAGAGGCACAAGATGAAACATTTGCATCATGTGTCAGGAAACATCTTAATGGATTATACCAAATGATGAATGAAGCAAACAATAAGACATTATTAAACACAGCAGAGATTATGTTGTTGGTTTAAAAAAATAAGACAAAAAATATTTCTTCATGTGTATAGTAACAAATATATATTTGTGAACTTTAGGTGTTATGTTTTGAACAGCTTATGTTGTTATAAATCTTCAAACCTGACACAAATACATTATATATGGTTTGGTCAAAAACAAATATATCTGGCAGATACTTTGACTAAACATGCCTATTACATCAGAACATAAATGTTATTAATAAATATGTTTACAATGTCATAACAGAAAATAAAAATTTCTTCAGTGCTGACACGTTAACAAAGACAATTTATAAATATAGCAAAAATGTTCACTCATTTTGCAAAACAGTATAGGTTATTAATTTTCAAGTCTCCTTCAGTTGTTATTGAATTTTGTCAATGACATATTGTAGTGTAATAAGTTTTGGTTTGGGAGTGGTGAGGCCAGTATATAACAAAACCAGATATTTACATTATTTATTAAACTATTGTCTTCATCTTTGTTATTATTATAGCAATGTTTTGGTTATTGTGCTCTCTGGCCTTACTTACGTGCTTTTTGATCCAGGTCACCTACAGGTAATTTCAAACTAAAACACTTTATTTAATTGACCAAAGTAGATAGTTTTCATTCCACTGTTCATGTCTTCGGACATCTTGTCCTGTTTAGTACAGCTCAATTATTTTTTGCCTGGTTTCCACTGATTCAAAGTCTACACTACCTGGCCCAAGAACAATAACCTAATGCACTAAAGCATTGATTCATGAATTTGGTGACATAGTATGAATGACAAATTATCTCCGCCTTTCAATCTCTCTCCCACAAACAGGGTATGGCAGGCCTCTTGCTGCTCTACCACTGCTTCCATAGAAAATGCTTGGATGAACTACATTCCCTGGCCCCGCCAAGGCAGACATTCACAGCAAGAACATGCCACTTGCATAATAGCAAACCACCGACATTCTCTCTGTATTCCATCAGTGAGAAGTAAATTCCACTTGAGCAGCTTTTTCCTGCAAACCACTTCTCTGTGGAACCGACTCCCAACAGGATGTTTCCCTGATCACTACAACCTTAACCTGTTCAAGGCTAGGGTCAACCATATCTTCCACTCCTATACACACAAATAGTCTCCTCCTATAACCCTCTCCCTCAAGTGACCCATGGACCTTGTAAAAAGTGAACCTTATTGTAAAATAAAAAATGATCTACCTCCTTAGATTAAATAAAGGGTTAAGCTCAGAATTCATTGTAAGTTACCTGGATTGACAAGCATCTGATGAACGCTGGAGAACATGGCAACCAAAATATTGTGATAAGAAAAAACAACAAAGATGAAGACAATAGTCTGAGTGTAAATAATGTAAATAATGATAACTTCTCATCCCAGAAATTCAAAGAGAAAATCAAACTAATATAGACAAAGTTTAATTACCATTAATAAGAGTTAAGTTTTCTGTTATAATTTTTTTCTGTAAAAAATCAATGTAGGGATCCAGTGTTATTTTTTAAAATTTGTTTGTTTTTAAATATTTATAATGTGGGCAGAATTTTTGACTTAATGAAGATGCTTTATATAAACCCTTCATGGGATATTTGTAAAAATGTTCAATTTTTTATGTCAGTTTATGTAATCTATTATAGTAAAATTATATAGTGATTTGTTTTTTTTGTTTTTTTTTTTTGCAATGAAAGAAAAAATACATTTTGCTCTTAAAATCACTACTAAGAATAGTACTGTTAACTTTTGGTGTCATTGTGAAAATAAATAAGCACATTGATTGTAAATGTTTAATTAATGAAAAGGTTGTAATTTATTTTTGTCACAAAATGTCCTTTCATATTGACTGTGTGTTATCATCTGTATGGACAAGTAATTTAAAAATGTGTTAAAATATGTTGATATAATCCTCAACACTCCTAATATAAACAGATCTGATCAGTGAATGGATTAAAAAAAAAGAAATTATCTGATAGTCTATTTTATCTCTGGAATTATTGCTTTGAGATAAAATTAGCTGTTTGACATAAAATTAATGCTCTCAGGTTTGAATAAAAAATTGGGGTTTGGAATAAGCAGGGCTTATTCATTTTTTTCAAGATCTAATAAGCAGGGTTTTGGAAAATGCTGAGGAATGAGGAGGTTTAGTCAAGAATTTAGTTTATTTGAGTAAGTAATTTAATGAGAGGTAAAACAATTTTCTTCAGTATCAAAATTTTTGCAGGAAATAAATATAAACCTCAAAAAGCATGTTTCTAAACTCCTTCATTTGTTATTCATTTCCTTATGAATCATTGTGCATTGTTGCCTATAACCATGAACTGATTGTGAAAAGGCATGAACCCTGCCAAAGTTTCCCACTTGTCAAACGTTCTAAATGTTCGTTTCTCAGTTGTATGTTTTAAATTATTTTTTTTAAATAATGAAAAAAGATGGCAGCTTAAAAGAGTAAAAAAATTTATATTTGAGAAAAGTCAGATGTCTGAGTCCTTATCTATTATAGAATCAGCCAGGATCATGCAATACATCATACCTTCTTAGAGGTGTCAATTTGATAGATGTGGGTATTACATGTTGAGTGATTAGCAATGGTCAAAGGCAAAAGAAATAACAGAACTGTCCAACAAACAGATTTGACAAAGTTTGCAATAAAAAGAAAAAGGGGCAAAAATGAAATAATATCAAGCAAACAAACAATATATACAAAGCAAATTAATAGGTATGAAGGCAAAAAAAGTTAACAAAGATTGGCATCTACACACAAAAGCAAGGTCAGACAAGCAAACACAGTGGTCTCTCTTCTAGACAAGACAGATCTAGACTGAGGTTATTTACCTCACCTCCCCACATGGCAGGATATGGCACAAGGCCTTTTTTATGTGAGCAAATATGAGCCCATAGGCTTGGGAAAAAATTCCCGATAGACTCTGCATACATGGGGTTGGGCTTGTCTACCTCCCCAGATGCGACACTGCTCTTCGGTATTATCTCATCTGGGTTCTGCTCTGCCTTCAGACGGAGAGTTTGACAAGTCAGCCACAAACCGTCTGACTCGGCAGATCTGGACTGAGTCATGTTGAACTGTTAACCAGCCTATTTTATTGGCTAAGAAAGATATCCCAGTATGCATTTTGTGGACTTCTGCCTATAAAAGGGGAGGAGTAAATGTTTTGCAGTCATTCATTATTATAGTTGAAATCATCAAATTTTACCTAGTCTGCCAAGACACCTGCTAGATGTTGCCATTCAGGTCTTAAAAAGATAGGACAATAAAACTCTCCCTGTTTTATTCTGAAATGTAACAGTGTCACCATAAGTCTTGTCCCTGCTGGGGGAAATTTCTTTTACCTCGGATGGCCACCAGCTTGATTTTAACTCACACACACATTTCTTAATATAGCTAAGCTTTTAACTTTTTCTTCCTTTTTCAGCTATCTGTGTACACTGGAAAATAATTTCTTGTATTATTATTATTATTATTTATATAAAAATATACATGTAAAATTCCTCTCTGTGTTGAAATTCATTTATTTTGAAAATGTTGAAATTCATTTATTTTGAAAATGTTGAATTCAATTTCTTTGAAAGTTCGCAACCTCATTCTGATATAAACCTGTAGATATGTATCTTTTACATACCAAACATGACATTTGACACGTTAGAGGCTCTTCTTCAATCAGTTAAATAGACGTTAATATTTTTATTTGCAAAAAACATTACATGCTGACTATTCATTAGATATTTGCATTCGTACCTTGATATCTATGAATGAAATCGATCACTTGGATCGCTGTCAAATTTTGTTCCATCATTAAGCATGCTGTCATCGCTGTTTAGATTGAATCGTTTCCTGAATCCTGATAACATTTACGGGTGTTCTTTTATTTAATTAAATAACAGTGGCCAAATGCCAAGCTTTGTTTGCCAAATACATGCTTCAGTTATTCTGTTTATCAGCCATGGGAAACACAGGCAATATTCAAACTGGTTTTGCTTTAAATATTGCAATGATTACCACTTTTGTTCTGATTCTTGTGAAACTCTACTTCTACTGTTATATCATGTTGTGGAAATGAACACACCTCTTCAGAAGAGGACTTGGACTCATCCAAATACATATAGATTGATGACGGGAAATGTCAGTAGAAGGTGTAAACAAATAGAGAGAGATCTAATGTATCTATCCACTACTAATTTCAGCAAGACTTCATTGACTACGAGTGACGTTCTATTTCTTGATTGCATTATCTTAATTCGATACAGTGAAGACATAACACTTGTTACATCCCAAAAAGCCTGTTTGTTGGGAAAAAAAAAAAATTTATTTATTTTTTAAAATATAGTAGTAATCATCTTAGAAATAGGTCAGTGTCAATCTACTGTGTTTTTCATGACCCTAACAAGGGCAGAAAATATCATTAACAGATCATCTCTTAACTATTTCTTTACACATCATGCATAAATGGTTTCTCTGGCAGTCATGTTCCTTGTTCCGTGGTTTATCTTGTCGTCCCTTCTCTTGATCTCACTGAGCTTATATCTTTTTGACCAGTCTTCCAGACTAGTGGCTGGACCTTGTTTTTGGCTAACATCAAAAATCACTTTGTGTTAATTTTTTTGATTGGCCAAAATTATTTTATTTTCTGGCATTCCTTTCTTTTTCACCTTTTTTTATATAGCAGAAGTTATACCTGTAGCTTATCTTATTTTGATAGATTTTTTTTTTTTAAGCTTTTCACCCGAAGCAAGGCTGGAAGCACGCAAGGGGTTACAGAAGGTTTGGAGGAAGAGCAGATAGGAGTGGTAAAGGAGAGGATGTGGAGAAAGATAGTGGATCGATCAAGGCAAGGGGGTTACAGAAGATTTGGAGCGAGAGCAGATAGGAATGAAATGGGAAAGAATGTGGAGAAGGGAAGTGGATAGATCAAGGCAACTGGAGATGTCGATTGACATTACACTTAAATAGTTGGAGATTGTATTTGTCAGGGAAACAGGAATAAGGAAGGGAGTTCCACAGGCGAGATGTGTGAGACATGAAGCTATTGGAGTAGAAGAGACGTCTACATCTAACAATTTCAACGGTGAAGGGGTGGGAACGGGATGCCAGCCTCGTAGGACGTTTAAATTCATGAGGCCTGGGAGCCAGCGAAAGCAGCTCATTGGAGCAATTACTGTGAAAGTATTTGTAAAAAAGACAGAGCGAGGCAACGTCGCGTCTGTGAGAGAGCGACTGCAGACAAGATGACAGATCAGGGCCAATTACATTGCATATCCGTCTCTGGATCTTATCAAGAACCCTGAGGCAAACAGCAGGGGCTCCAGACCATATATGGCAGCAATACTCCATGTAAGGGCGAATGGTTGATTTATAGATTTGGAGGATCGATTTCTTTTAGAAAAATTTCCTGGCTCGGCACAGGGAGCCAACTTTCCTTGTGGTGGATGAAGCAATTGACTCAATGTATTTGTTCCATCTCAGGTCAGCGGAGAGCATGAGACTGAGCAGCCGCAGAGAGGAGCTCTCGAGAAGTTTATATTCATAAATAAGTAGGCTCTGGTCCTGCAAACTTCTAGAATTTTTTGGCTGGCTTCAGCCTTTTCTTCTTCCACTTTTTATTTGAGTGTTAGTTGAGAGAGAAGTATAGGGATACAAGGAGATAGAGAGAGAGAGAGAGAGAGAGAGAGAGAGATAAGGTTTTTACTAAAAAACAAATACTTTATTTTAATTTGGAATCTTTATTTTTGTGTAAATATTATGTTTTCATATTTTATTTTACTTTTATTGGAACTCACAACCAACTTTGTGTTTATACTAATCATCAGGTTGCTTAATTTTTGCACAGGAATCGCTAAAATGGTTGCTTAAATATTTTATGCTTAGTCCTAATAAATAGCAAAGTAAGACATTTCCTTATGTAGATAGATATGCATGCAATGATAACCCTGTCAGCAGCAACAACTTCTTTTCAGCTTTTAGGTTTGCATAAAAAGAAAAAATCTGGGAGCATGTGTGCTGTGAATTCCAAGAGGCGATTTTTTTCCTCTTTCACTTTGGGTCATGGTCATGATAGGATACTAAAATTAGCACTCCATGCAATAGACGCATTTGGCATAGACAATACACCTTAATCACTCTTTAACTCACCAACTTCATCCTTTTACAGAGACTCTCTTAAAAATATTCCTGAAAATCAAATTGTGATGTTTACTTAAAGGTGGTAGTTTGACTGCTTTCATGTCTTTACCTACAGTTCTATTTTTTTTTTTAAACAATCATTTCACCACATGTAAGGTGATGATGCCACTGGGAGTGAAAGACTTTAGTGAGGAGAAAGAACAATAAAAGAACAGGCCTCAGAAAAACAGAAGATGGTGATTGATATTGCATTTAAATTTTTGAAGATCATAGGTAGCAGTAAAACAAGAAACCAGAAGAGAGTTCCAGAGGTGAGAAGTGTGAAAAAAAGAAGCTATTAGAATAGACCTTATGGTTACATCTAGCTATTTCAACAATAAAACAATGAGACCTAATTACCAATCTGTTTCTATGTTTAAATTCATGTGGTCAAGGCACTGAGGAGGAGGGTTCATGAAAACAATTATGATGAAAATATTTATAGAAAAGACAGAAGTCATGTCACATCAATGGGAAAGTGATTGAAGTCGAGATGAGATAACATGACAGCCATTTCCTTGAATTTTGTCAAGAATCTTGGGATATATAGCAGGAGGACCAGATATGGCAGCAATATTAAATGCATGGATGAATAGTAGATTTATAAATGTGCAAAATGGAATCTGGCAAGAAAAATTGTCTGGAACAACACTTTCCTAGAAACAGACCTAGTAACCGATTCAATATCATCATTCCACTTCATGTCAGTGGAAAATATGAGACCAAGAAGCCACAATTGACTTATTCTCCTGGATGTTAACATGTTGATAGAATGTAAAAATCGTTCTCTGTGATGAATAAATGATAGCAGTTTCATTTTCGGGGTGTTAAAATTTATAAGCCATTTCTTGCCCCAGTTAACAACTAATTGGTGGTCATTTTTAAGAGTAGTTGCCAGTTACTTTATCAGGGATATCAGATTTACTATTAAGACAGGAGTAAATATCTGTGTCATCAGCATAACTACCTAGTTTTCAACTGATGTCATCAGGAATGCATTGATAAAAATAAGAAAATGTAGGTCCAAAGATAGAGCCCATGGGAGCACCAGCATTAATTGGCATTGAATTAAAGCTTGTTCATTCAATATGACTCTCATTATGTGATTTAAGAATGACTGGATTAAGCCACATATTCAGCCAGAGACACCATAGTCTATGAACTTGTAGAGAAGGCCAGCATACCAAACACAGTTAAGTCCCATTGAGATATCTAAAGCCACTGCTTGAGCCTTGCCAATCTTATCTAAAGTCTGATAGACAAATTCAGTCATAACAGTTAACACATTAGTGGCTCGCCTAGAGAAATGAAAACCATATTTTTTATCTGAAAGAAATCCATGTGAAGTGAGATCAGTCAGTCAGTTATGTGCCATGTGTGATACATGCTTAGGCGATCATGTATCTTTCGATACATGACTGATGAGGCAGATTTTTTCCTGAGGTAGGTTGTCATTTCTTTCTGTGGTAAACCAGTTGCCATCCAAGGCTATAGAACCCGGTCTGTCCTGCTATTTAGCTGGGAGGAGAAGAAGAGGATTCATAACTTTTCCAAGGGTATTAGCACATAAGTGAATGTAATGGATTCGACTAGAATTTGAACTCGGCTCTCTGAGTTTGAATTCCAGTTGAATCCATTACATGAAGGTTAGGTGAAGTGAGATGCTTAACCAATTTGGAGTTGATTAGAGCCTCTAGTATTTTGTCATAAAAAGGATGATAATTTGAGGGGTCAAAAGGTCCACGGGAGTTCAGAATACAGACAAAACTGAAAAGCAAGAAGCAGCAAGTTCAGATCTGGAGAGAACAGGAACACATTTCCTTAAGACAATTGTAGGGGGGGTACTGTCAACTAACATAGATGGAGTTACGTGCATATCACTCAGTACAGATTCTGTTCTAAGGGGGGAAATCAGGCAGATAATTTCAAGTAGTCGAGAGTGTTGGAAGAGAATTTCCAAGCAAAGCATTCTTCTTTATTAGGAGTACATGACAATACTGTAATCTAAGAGGAGAGATTGAGGATTTACACTTGTTCACAATCTTAGAGATTTACCAGTAATCTTTAGACCCAAACTTATGAGAGGCTATATGGCGTCTCATTCTATCAGTGAATAGTAACTTTGTCTCATTGAGGACACATTTACACTCATTATGAGCAGATGCAAAGAGGCCTCTCTTATGATCTGAACTGGTACATTGACATTGCCAGAAATGATTCCTGTGTGCTATAGCAGCTCTGCATCTTTTCTCCCCATTTACATTTGCAATACGGGCTTCTTTAAGTATTTTCTTTTTGGTTAGTCAACTTTTATTGTTTATTAGTGTTTTCTGTTTATATTTTGATTTTTCTCTAATTTCTGCTAAACTTTTTCTTAGCTTCAATCTTGTGCTTCTAACTAACTTGATAATATCTTTCTTACAACCCATAGCAATTTTTATATGTTACAATTAAAAAGAATGACTAGCAATAACTATACATTTATATATAAACTACAGTTCAAGAAAGACATTTGGGTCACTAACACACAAAAAAGGGAATGTCTCATATTGAGAATATTTAATATTGAAAAACATAAGAAAAAATTAATTATTTTTAATAATATGTGGAAATTGCCACCCTTTGCCTGCTGACGGTCGCGAGACCGGAAACACGTGTAGCAAAATTATGGAAAATAAAGCATAATATTTTTTTTTAAAAATTCACATTACAACCAAAAATGTTTGCGGTTTCTCTCTTCTTTTTAATATACACACTTTTCTCTCGTTGGAACTACTATAACCTCTTCCTTTTATTTATATATATATATATATATATATATATATATATACATTTAGGCAGCATATCTTCTTTCAAACATGTTTCCTTGAATAATATGATTTGCCATATTGTGTTTATTTATTTTTATAATAATCCTTTCTAGTTCTTTAATCACTTTCTTGATGTTAAGATGAAATTTATATTCATATGTATGAATATATGTGTAGCTCACCACTTGTATTCAAGGATACCGGTCTACTATGGCGGCTAGCCAATCCCTATTAAAGATGCTTGCTCAGGCACATTTGTGCTTATTCAACACACACAGAGCCCACCTGTGGTTTATACTGCAACTATGCTGAACAGATTTTAGTTACAGTTTCTGGGAAAGAGTGTGTTATCTAGCATGCTCAACAATTTGAACAAGGCCAGCACACTCAAGCCCTCGGCCACAATGACTTGTGACTTTGTGCTAGCACAGTTATCAATGGCCCCCAAGTGTTCTGTCCACGCAGTTTCACTCACAAGGCTTGAGTCAACCCATAGCAGATTGATTTGGCTATTGTTAAATCAAGAATTCGAAGGTTTTTCGACATGAGTATAGTCACCTATATTTTTATATATATATATATATGTATGTATATTACAATGAATCATTCATTCAAAAAGTAAATTAGTAAAGTTAATGATATAAAATGGTGAGATCACTAAATAAATTTTAAATATGCATTAACCCACTAACCACTTGATGAATGTTATCCTTGTTTTTTTAAAATTATAAACTGTATTAGCTCTTCCTTAAATATGCAAGTAATTTCGACAGGTCCTCCGGTCATCATCAGGCATTGGAAACTATTTTCTTTTTGGTAAAATTCAGGTAGCATCCAAGATGAAAAAATATAATGCAAATCAAAATATGTTTTTTTAAAATGTTATTGATAACAGATACAAACGTGTGAAGTGTGAAGTCAGAATGCTAAGGCTGAATTTTTTTTTGTTTAAAATTTAAGTGAGAGCGTTTTTTACAAATATGGCAATTTAAGAATTTATTTTTTTGTTGTAGGAGTTTATCAGTCAATGTGGCATGAACTAAATTGTTCAATAAATAGAGCAATGTCTCAGTTGTTATCCTGAAAATTTGCATGTAGGATCAATTCTTTTAAATCAAATATGTGGTGCAGTTCAATTTATATTACAATGAATCATTCATACAAAAAGTAAATTAGTGTTATGTTGTAAAACCATAGAAAGATAACACGGACTCGGATATAGGTTAAATAGTATATTCTCGGAAACGTAGTACAAAGGTAAATGTGTACAGGAGAGTACTTTCTCTCACTGGTGTCCCGACTCACTCATTCACTCACTCTGTGGCAACTACACGGTGACCCTCACTTGGTGACTGAATATTTAACAACCCCCCCACAGGGGTCGCATGTGGCACAAGGCTGGGGATCACCGAGCTCGTAGGCTCGGCCAAAAATATGCCCATTTACAACCTGTATAAACGGGTTCAGGGACTGTCTACCTCCCCAGACGGCATTTTACCCTGCGGCAAAGCCTCGTCCGATTTCCTCCCCGCCGATGCAGAGAGTTCAACAGCAAAGACCAGTCTTAATGACTGTTCCAGTCACTGGTTGACTGGATACTTAGCAACCCCCCCAAACGGGTCGAATGTGGAGCAAGGCCGGCTTAATGTGGGCTTACCGTGCCCGTAGGCTCGGCCAAAAATATGCCCATTAGAACCCGTATACATGGGTTCAGGGACTGTCTACCTCCCCAGACGAAACTTTGCACTGTGGCAAAGCCTCGTCCAAGTTCCTCCCCGGCAAGGCGGAGAGTCCGACAGCAAAGAACAATATGAACGACTATTCCAGTCACTAGGTGACTGGATATTTAGCAACCCCCCCACACTGGTCGATTGTGGCACAAGGCCAGCTTAATGTGGGCTTACCGAGCCCATAGGCTTGGCCAAAAATATGCCCATTAGAAACCGTATACACAGGTTCAGGGACTGTCTACCTCCCCAGACGAAACTTTGCCCTGCGGCAAAGCCTCGTCCGATTTCCTCCCCGCCGAGGCAGAGAGTTCGACAGCAAAGACCAGTCTTAATGACTGTTCCATTCACTGGTTGACTAGATATTTAGCAACCCCCCCACACGGGTCGAATGTGGCACAAGGCCAGTTTAACGTGGGCTTACCGAGCCCGTAGGCTCAGTCAAAGATATGGCCATTTACAATCTGTATAAACAGGTTCAGGGACTGTCTACCTCCCCGGACGAAACTTTGCACTGTGGCAAAGCCTCATCCAAGTTCCTCCTCACCGAGGCGGAGAGTTCAACAGCAAAGAACAATCTGAACGACTGTTCCAGTCACCCAGTGACTGGATATTTAGCAACCCCCACATACGGGTCGAACGTGGCACAAGGCTGGTTTGATGTGGGATCACCGAGCCTGTAGGCTTGGCCAAAAATATGCCCATTAGAACCCGTATACACAGGTTCAGGGACTGTCTACCACCCCAGACGAAACTTTGCCCTGGAAAAGCAGACTCACTCGACACCTTTCTGACAATAGCTCAATTAGATCTCATTTAAATATTCATGGAGACCTACCGGACACTATTCGTAATATACTTGTTGACAACACTAATATAATAGCATCATCTACATGCAAAAAAGGCTAAAAGTAATGGAAACCTTATTAATAAAAACAAAAAAAACAACACTTAATGATATTAATTTTGAACATGGACACAAAATTGTGACCGTGTTTTGAAAAATGAAAACATTTATAAAACATACATACAACAAACTATTTCTTATTAAACAGTTAAAATATTTAATCCTTGAAAATGGCTAAATGTATAGCCAAAAGTGCTTGGATAAAAAAAATATTTGGACAGTTTTTATATAATTTATCATCCAAAAAGAAAAAGAATTGTTAGATGGCATGAGAAATTGTATAAAAAAACTAAATAAAAGCACCTTGTCTGTGGTATTCAATGAAATGTGTGTGTGTGTGTGTGTGTGTGTGTATATGTATATATATATATATATATATATATATATATATATATATATATATGACAGGAAACAGATTTTAATCTAACATGTTTCACTTTATTAAATCTTCTTCAGAGATCAAGATAGAAATGATTAAAAAAATTAACGTTAGATTAAGATCTGTTTCTTACTTGTCCTTTATCCTATAATTTTGTCAAATTCCTGTCCATATTCTCTCTCTCTCTCTCTCTCTCTATATATATATATATATATATATATATATATATATATATATATATAAAACATGATTTTTATATCTATATATATATATATATATATATATATAAAACATGATTTTTATATCTATATATATATATATATATATATATATAAAACATGATTTTTATATCTATATATATATATATATATATATATATATAAAACATGATTTTTATATCTATATATATATATATATATATATATATATATATATATATATATATAAAACATGATTTTTATATCTATATATATATATATATATATATATATATATAAAACATGATTTTTATATCTATATACATATCTATTTATAAAACATGATTTTTATATATATATATATATATATGCTTATAAAATGACTTTTATATATATATATATATACATATATGTTTATAAAATATGACTTTTTTATATATATATATATATATATATATATTTATAAAACATGACTTTTATATATATATATATATATATATATATATATATATATATATATATATATATAATAAATATTTTTTTGTTTTGTTCAGAGTCTAAGAGCACCAGTAAAACCCATTTTATCTTGTCTTGCAGATGAAACACTAAATTTGTGCAAATACCCTTCTTCAACTTCTCGTTGCTGGGTCTTGTTTTAGGTTGTGCCGTTCTCTTTTATTTATTAATCTAAGTATATTTTGCACAGCTGGCCAAGGTGCCAAGAACACTTTACTGAAACGTGCAAGTTGAAGCCTCTGAGGGGAATTCCAGCTGAGCATGTCTGATGAGTTTAACATCAGGAGATGGGAATCTTGTGTCTGGTTAAGAGACAGGTGATCTTCTAAGAAAGATATGATAGATGGCTGAAATGATCAGAGAGTGATGTAGAAGACAAAAAGTCAGAGGTCAAAACAGAAAGAAGAGAAGATAGAATTAAAATAATGAAGGATGAATAAAAGTTGCAAGAATTTATAGGAGAAAAAGAAAAATGAAGAATGACGTGAAGGAAAGTGAGAGAAACATCAGATATTATTTCTTTTTAGGTAGAAGATTAAAACTGAAAAAATTAAAGATGGTGGAAGAAATGCTAGAAATAAAAAAATCGCCATAAAAATAGACAGAGAAACAATATGAAGGAAATACGCTTCTCTCTCTGTAGACGGAAGAAATATGTTAAGAGAAAAAAATAAGGAATAATTTCTTTGGTAACAAAGAAAAGAGTACATGACATCTGTCCTCCTCCTCCTTTACAGCAGCAAATTTTGGACAGTCTCCTCAAAGATGAAGAAGAGACTCGAGGCAACAGAGATGTGGTTCTACAGAAGGATGATAAGGATATCATGGACCGAGCGTGTGAGAAACGATGAGGTTTTGGAGAGGATGCAAACAAGGAGGAAGCTTATACTTAACATCAGGGAGAGGCAGCTGAAATTTCTTGGGCATGTAATGAGAAAGGAGGGCTTGGAGAATCTGATACTCACAGGGCGAATAGAGGGAAAGAGAGACAAGGAAAAACAACATATGACATACCTAGCGGGCTTAAGCAAGTGGAAGACAGAACACAGCCTGGGGGAAGTAGCAAAGGGCCAAAACCTATTGAGAGCTACAAGGGATAGGGAGAAGTGGAGAGCCATGATCGCCTACGTTCTGAAGGGACACGGCACATAAAAAGAAGAAAAATAATGGTTGGTTGAATATTATATCAAATACCTTGTCTATCTGTTACATTCATATTCAGTTAAAATCTTTAATGGAATATTTTGGACAGTTTTTGCTGATAGCAACTGTTAAAGTCATATCTGTACTTAAGAATGTCACCATTTAAATGTCTTTTTTAATTTAAAAAGAATGGGAAAAGAAACCTGTAAAAATAAAAATGTAAACAACCAGAAATAAAAATTGCTAAATGTTTTTCTGTTTATGTGTATTTATTTCATCATTAAGTAAACTGATGTCATTTATGCCAGATATTTTCTTCTGACCTTTGCCGGGAAAATATTTTCTTAGAGGAAATATTTAACAATGTAATAACAAGCCAATTTTTCTCTTCCTGCTTTTACAGACAGAATTTTACAGAAGAAAACAACTGTAAACATAAATAAAATGTTCACCAAGTTTCCTAAAATGGTTTTCATTCTCTTTTACAACTTTTAACATTTTTTTCAGATTTTAGACAAATCAGCAATCAGAATATAATCCTCAATTATATTTTTATCTCAGAAATTTGTCTCGTGTTCTGTGCAGGAATGTGTATATATTTTTATAAAATATTCCATTTTTTAACTTTTTAAAATGACTTCTACCATTTCAGAAAGCAAGTCAAGGGTTAAAATGATTAAATGTAAGCTGGGAAACTTTAAATATTTTCATGTGAATACAATAAAACTTTTCCTTTGTTTATTGTTCACCTGAGAAGAGTAAAGCCATATTCTCTGTAAACATTCCAGTACTTAGAAAAAGTATATTCCCGTGAGGCAAATATTAATGCTAATTTTTTTAACTCTTGAAATTAAAATCATATATTCAGGTGAAAAGATCTGTGAGGGTCATTTTGAAAGTAATAGCCCTTCTTTTATTACGTTGAACCACACTGTCAAAGGTGAATTTTATTGGTATGGCAGTAGAAGCTGAACTTTTTTGCCTTGTTAAAAATACCAGTCTGGCAAAACAGTATGAAAGTGTATATGAAACAAAGGTGTATAATTGAATTTCTCTATACAGAAAAGAATTGGTTCTATTAACATTTATCAACATTTAGTGAATGTTTATGGAGACTAAACAGTGTATGTGAGCACGGTTAAACAGTGTGTAATATATCATGGCATGTGACAATGTGTGTGAAAGTCTGTTTCATGTAGCCCTGCACAGCTGCCAATCTATAAAATGGTGGTAAACCTGTAAAAAAAAATAGTATTTTGTAGCTGAAAACTTTGTCTAACAGTGTCCTTGTCCTTCCTGTCAACGTGTAAATTGATAGAATGCATTACTTTCAGAACATCATTCATACACACACACACACACACATATATATATATCCAGGTAAGATCAGAATGAGTAGAGTACAAGTCAAAATAACCTCATTTCCTCTGTATTTCATTAGTAAGGAGTAAGTTCCACTTAAACAGGTCTTTCCCAAGAACTGCTACTTTGTGGAAAAGATTTCCACATAGATGTTTCTCTGAACACTACAGTTTGAATGAGTCTGAATGAAGATAATTAAATATTTTTTGTTTACATAGATATAAATCTATTTTATTTATAAAAGAAAAAATTACAAATAATTTTAAAGCAACTCCACCAACACACAGATTATGAGATAATAATAGATATTTTTATATATCAAAAACAATGTTGGGGAAAAACGTATGACAAAGTGGAAAAAGTTTTCTTGTGATGCATTTGTTCCATTCGGACTTCAGCAGACTAATTAACTACACATGAATGAAAGATGCTGGAAATTTAAAGTTTTTTATTTTATCTAGCCGGTTTCATGTAGATTCTTTTATTTTTCCATCACTTTTTGTAATTAGATATCCCACATAGTGATAATTTCACCATTCCCAATAACTGTTAAACATTATATCTGACGAGAACATGTCAAACTTCCAACTTCAAAAAGAAGATCAAGATGTAGACAAAAAATTTGAATTACTACACACACACCACATTGGTTCTTGATAATGACTGTGATGACCACAGCTTTGAGCACAATATTCAACACACACACACACACACACACATATATACATATATATATATATATATATATATATATATATATATATATAATGCTAGATTTAAGCTCTCATTCCAGTTTATATATCTTATATATATTTTTTTTATTTTAGGATATTACATCAAAAACATGTCAAAATCACTACACAATTTTAGTCGAAGTGTATCAAATGTATCTCATCAAGAAATTGTAAATTAATGAGTAATTTACAATTGCCTGACAAGATGCATTTGATGCACATTGAAGCATGACTGCAATTGTGCAGCAATTTTGACATGGTTTTGATGTAATACCATAAAACAAATAATATTACTCTACTTTGTATTGAGCCAACTTTTAAATTAAATATTACAAATGTTGGACTTGAACCCTACACATTCTCATCTTACCTGGAGATATATATATATTTTAAGATATTTTTATGTTTATACAGTCTTTTTATAGATACAAATATTTAAGTAAATGCTCTGTTTTATAATAAACAGTATTAATAACATTTACCGGCCTGAATGTCCAAGAAATTTTCATAGAAAATATTCGTCCTCTGACAGGAATCGAACATGTATCCTATACGGAACCGTCATATAGCCTGATGTGCCTTAACTGATCGAGCCATGGAGGATCGTTCGATTAGCAAGGTCAATTTTACTGTTTTTAAACTACTATCTTCCATGAATCTCTCCCGTACATTCATATATCTGCTCAAAGCATATCCAAATGTAAACACATGATGTCACACATTATGGAATGGACAAAGTCCGACAATTATTTTAAGACATTTTTATGTTTATACATTCTTTTTATAGATACAAATATTTAAGTAAATGCTCTGTTTATAATATACAGTATTAATAACATTTACTGGACTGAATGTCTGAGAAATTTTCATAGAAAATATTTGTCCTCCGACAGGAATCGAACCTGTATCCTAAACAGAACCATCATATAGCCTGACGTGCCTTAACCAATCGATTTACAGAGGATCGTTCGATTAGCAAGGTCAGAGGACAAATATTTTCTATGAAAATTTCTCGGACATTCAAGCCTGTAAATGTTATTAATTCTGTTTATTATAAAACAGAGCATTTACTTAAATATTTGTATCTATAAAAAGAATGTATAAACATAAAATATCTTAAAATAATTGACAGACTTTATTGATTTCATATATATATATATATATATATATATGTGTGTGTGTGTGTGTGTATGAATGATGTTCTGAAAGTAATGCATTCTATCAATTTACATGTTGACAGAAAGGACAAGGACACTGTTAGACAAAGTTTTCAGCTACAAAATACTATTTTTTTACAGGGTTACCACCATTTTATAGATTGGCAGCTGTGCAGGGCTACATGAAACATAGACTTTCACAAAAATTGTCACATGCCGTGATATATTACACACTGTTTAACTGTGCTCACATACACTGTTTAGTCTCCATAAACATTCACTAAATGTTGATAAATGTTAATAGAACCAATTCTTTTCTGTATAGAGAAATTCAATTATACACCTTTTTTTCATATACACTTTCATACCATTTTGCCAGACTGGTATTTTTAACAAGGCAAAAAAGTTCAGCTTCTACTGCCATACCAATAAAATTCACCTTTGACTTTGTGGTTCAACATAATAAAAGAAGGGCTATTACTTTCAAAATGACCATCACAGATCTTTTCACCTGAATATATGATTTTAATTTCAAGAGTTAAAAAAATTAGCATTAATATTTGCCTCACGGGAATATACTTTTTCTAAGTACTGGAATGTTTACAGAGAATATGGCTTTACTCTTCTCAGGTGAACAATAAACAAAGGAAAGATTTTATTGCATTCACATGAAAATCTTTCAAATTTGTGGAGTTAGAATTGCCTATTCTAGCTGTCATGGTCTGAACTGAGGAAATAAAGAATGAAGCTCATCTGAACATTGATGATCAAGTGCAGATCAAAGTATATAGTCATTATAGGAAGAAAAAGAGAGGAGATTAGTACTGCCTAACTGTAACATTATTCACAAACATTTCAGAATATGGTTAGTAGCAAGCTGCTGTGGAGTATAAATGATATGAAGTTTCATCAGGCCATTGCAAGGTCAAAGTGCATGTAAGATAAAAACCAATATGTCTATATAAATATTTATCTTGTCCTACTTGGATATGAACTCAAAATTTGGGGTCGCTCAAAATCAAAATCACCAACACCAGATTGCCGGACTGACTATTGCTAAGAGCTGCTCTCTTTCTTGATGGAAATATGAAGAAATATGATTCTGTATATATTTGGTACTATTAAGATTGCACGAGAAGACAGCAGATATATACAAGTCTCTATGACTAGTATTTGGATATGCAATGAAGACTTGGCAAGTTATTTATTTATGCATCTCTTAAATTATCTTTGCAGCTGGGCATCTTATTTATGAAGAAATCTGAAATTACAAATACTGACATAATAACAAAACAATAAATGTTTACATATAAATTTTTTTTTCTTTATCTTTTATGTGCCATAAAATTAACAATAATGGCTCTCCACAGCTTCCTTTCTTTTGGAGCTGTAAACAATGCTTTAGTATCCCTCTTTGCTCCTTCTTTTCTTCTTGTTAGGAAATTAACTTGCTGTTTTCCTCTGCCCCTCTTGCATTCTCTATGTCCTGTGAGTGTCAAATTCTCCAAGCCATCCTTTCTCATTATGTCCCTAAAATATCAACTGTCTGTTTTTGAAAGTAAGTATGTTTACCAAACAAAAAACAAGCTAAAACCTGGCATGCCACATATGCAGGATCGAATCTACCTCATTCTGTTTATATTTCATGACTAAGAAGTAAGTTCTTTGCAGGCAGCATCTTCCCAAGAGCCATTACTTTCTAGAACAGACTCCTGAGAGGATTTCCCACCAATCACTACAGTCTTAACATCTTCAAGCCTTGAGTCAACCATTATCTACTTTCAACAACCTTATTTATTATTAGAACAAAATTTTGCTTGTCTTTACCAATAAAATCCTGTTTTTTCAAGGTTTGAAGGCCCATGCAAAAAGTTTTAAGAAATTCTTCTGTAGATTATGATACAGTTTGCAGTGTGGTTCTATCAGTTGGTAGTCACTGTTTGTAAAGAAAATAAATTATTAATTTTTTATTTAGAATTTCTTCTATATATAAAACAAAATCCCCCATCATATTGCTACAAGTTGCAGTTAGAGGTTGCTTCATTGCATGTAACAGCAGCTATGTATTGGGAGTAATCTGTTAAATAATATTGTTCATCTTGAGTCAGTGTACCAAGATGAGGCCCCCACAATCATCATTCATATTTTGATGTATTCTTCAAATACAAAGACAGTGTGTCCCAGCACCACCTGTTAGGATACATTCTTTTGGTCTGAGCTTAGCAAATTTTGAAAAACTAATTCTGTTTGGATGCTTTAATTTGAATAATTGTTATGCCTCTTTCAGGTTACAGAAGACAAGATACTTTTGTTCCTGAATTCTTCTACCATACTTTAAGACTGTCTTATAATCATTTTTTCCATCACTCTGCTAACTTCTTCACTCTTATAAAATAGCACAACTTTGTCAATTGTCTTTTCTGGGAATCTACATTTTCGTCTATTTGGTAAAGTTAATATTCCTAGTTCATTTACAATTTATTTGGCTTGTCTTGCAATTGATGTTGTGGTGACAAATTCCATTTGAATTCTTTGGATATTCCAGCTCTTTGGAAGTATTGTCAAAATTTGTACTTTTTGGAACCTCTTTTCACAAGCTGAAAAATGTTCTTTTAATTGTGTAATTATTTCACTTTCATCAGATCTTTTGTGCTCTTCTACACTCATCGACTGTTGATGAGAAATTTTAGTTGAAATCCGTTTAATTTTCTCTGATACGGCTCCTTTAATTCTTTCATCCATTTTATTCCTCCTA
Organism: Acanthosepion esculentum; assembly: GCA_964036315.1. NCBI lineage: Eukaryota > Metazoa > Mollusca > Cephalopoda > Sepiida > Sepiidae > Acanthosepion > Acanthosepion esculentum. Next base: position 133,594,654 of record OZ038483.1, on the reverse strand, counting down.
ACTGGTTTGTTTAATCAAGTTTTTGATTCTTTATTGGTGATTCACCAATCATTGACAGTGACTCATTAAGAAGTGTAGCGGACCGTGGAGGTGATGATGTGAAGAGATATCAGAAGGTTAAACTTTCCTGCTGGCCGGTCCAGCTACATGAGAATGTCAGACTTTAATTAAGTCCAAAGAAGACAAAGAAAACAAACAAGACCGATATACATGGGTAAACAAATATATATTAATAACAAAACAAGTTAAACAAAGACATGGACTGTTACATGTTTGTATGGAGAAATTATGTGTGTGTGTTGTAAGTGTTCGTATGTACGTGTATTGTTCTTAGCGTGTTCCCAGAATTTGGGAAATGCTGTATCTGTGAGAGGTCTCATATTGGCCTAAGTGGAAAAAGAGAGATTTTACCTCGCCTCCACGCAAGGTAGCGGCCCAAGGCCTAAGTCGAAAAAGAGAGAGAGAAGGGTCAGCCAGTATTTATAACCAGGGAAGAGAGACCCCTGTTGAAGGATTAAAGAAGTGAGGAGGAGCTAACTCCGACAGAAGTTGCAATTCATTTTCAGTATGTACACAAATGCTAGAAGGCTGTTGATGGTCTTCAGAAGTACTTTCAGAAAACTCAATGCTGTTAATTTTATTCAACAGTAGGTTTGCTTGTGAACATCTTTGTAAATGTTAAGAATCTTTTTTTAAAATATTCATTTCAATGTATCTTCAGATTAAAAAATATTAAAAATTTGATTGTTTTGTGCATTTAATGTATCACGTTAAATATCAACAAAAATTTGTTAACCATTAACATCATTTGTTGCATATTTTCATATTATTTTATCTTAACATTAATTTATGACACTTTTATAAATAATTATTTTCATTATGTCACTTTTTCATATAAAAATCTGTTATATAATAAAAATGTAAACAAAACCAAAAATAAGGATGTTTATTTTCCACCAAATTGGTCAACATTTAACCACAAATAACACAAACTCTGTTGATGCTATGATCATAGTTTTTATGTGATTATTAATCAGCATTCAAAGAACTTTCAGAAGATATACAACTTCACCATATTTGAATATATGAAAATATTAGCATATATGGGTAAATACCAAAATCTGCTATTTTGAATTTGTCCCAATTCAGTAAAACCCTTGTAACTCAGGCCAGTCAAAAGTCCACCAGAAAATTTTGTATATGTCTTTCCATAAGGCAGACAGATTTGTTGTCAATTTTGAGAAATTAAAGGTCAAAGTTTAAGGTCAAGGTCAAATTATCTTATTTGACCTTTAAACAAAAAAATAAATAGATCACCTTTTAGATCTATCCAAGTACTTTAAAATGGTATATAAGTTATCTTTGTGGGTGAAAAAAAAATGACTGAGATATTGATCTTTAAACTTTGTAACTATTTTCCAAAATTTACCTTTTTGGCAAGAGTCAAAGGATCTTATCTTGGGAATCCTTTGACCTAGAGATGTAAAATAGATGCAATTCAATTTCTATCATGAAGCTCTATAAGTGTACCAAATTTGAAAAAAATCTGTATCGGTGATGGTCAACCCCTTGTTGATTCAATGCAGAATGACTCCCATGCCAAAACAAATTTTTGAAGTTAATCACAATGATGGCAACTCACAACTGAGGCATTTTAAAGGACATTTCTTACTCTGTTTAGGATTTCTTTTAGCTGTGGTCTTAAACTTTTGACCTGCTAGTATTTAACCTAACTTCCCATTAATCAAATTTTCCCTAATAAATGCTAATAAAAGTTTTTTATTTAATTTTTACTTTTCTTATGTTCATTTTTTGAAGCTATACTGAAATAAATTGTTGAGTCTAACAACACAAAAGGTATATTTTTCTGAATTTTCATTAACCTTAAGATTTGGGCCAGCAGTGTATTTGTGTGTATATATATATATATATATATATATATATATATATATATATATATATACCCAAATGAGAGAAAGAACAAATGGAGTAAAAATCCACAGTTCGTAGCATTTACTTTTAAAAATGTGCTCAATACAAAGTAGAGCAATATATTATTATTATATTTTTATTATAAGAGATTATAATAAAAACATTTTAAATTGCTACACAAAAGCTTTTATGTTTCAATACTTTGATTGTACTTCTTCAGGCGGTGGTAAGTAACTGGTGATTAAATGATTTTTAAGGAAATTTAAAAACAAATTGTTACCTCTTTACTGAAAGTTAATGGGGGAGGAACATAAGGTCAGAATTAAAATTAAACTTGTGGGTATGTCTTGATTAACCAATTAAATGTCAGATCTCTGATAAATAAAAAATATATTCTCAAAGGGTGAAGGTAGGTGAGTTATTTTTTCATGTCATGATAAACTGGAACATAGGCCATCATTGGCAGTTGCGGAAAATATGTCAGCGACAAATGTATCAAGATTGTAGACAAATATGACATATTCAATTTCTTTGAAAGGGTGTTGAAGGGAGGGTTGGGTTTATCAGATATAAAGTTAACAAAAAATTAAAAAGAGTTTTTTTTATATTCAGGAAAAGCTTCTTAAGTGCAATCATCAGACCTGATGATTGCATTTAAACATGAAACAGACTATTGCTACTGGGTGTTGACTTCCATGTACACTTTTATTTATATATATGTGTGTTTATGTGTTTCTGTGCACAAAAACATTGTAGAATGAAAGTGCATGGTGAATATGCAAGTTCTGGTGTACACTTGGCAATCTGTGTCCTTTGATTGATTTGAAATGCACAAATGTTTCATTTCATCTGATATTAGCAGAAGTAGAGTTTCTCAGCAATCAGCTGAAATAAGATGACAAAACCTCTAACAGGAAGAAATGGACACTTTTGATGATATTAACTGAAGCAGCTGCTGACCAAATGATAGTTCTTGATGAATAACCAATGTTTATTGTGTTTGGTATGGCAGATGAAGACATTCCATCTACTTGTAAAAAGGACTGCTATTTGACATTTATTTTTTTCTCTCTGACCCAGAAAGAGAAAGAGTCAAGGGAAATAAAATTTAGGCAACTTTTCCTGAAAGTTGATTTTTGTATTTCAATTCTGGGCAGTGGCACGGAAATATTTTTGTCTCATTAGCAAACTGAAATGATTTTGATTCCATAGGAGATAAATAATACTGTTTACTTTGATTTTCTCTGCAGGAAATGTTGTGCAGCAGCGAAAGAAATTTATTTCTCTTTGATAATAAGATACATTAAAATATCAAAATCATAAAGTATTTTTATATAAAATTCAGAGATCAATTTGACAATGTATTGATTTTTATAAACAGGACACCCCTTCTAAATTGATAAAAATATCAATATTTTTTTTATTCTGACAAGTTTCATGGCCTATTTAAGTAGTGTCCAGCCTACTTATCCCAAAGGTTGGCTTGATAATGCTCCTTAGTCATAGTGAAGGTTAATTTCTCTATGTGAAGGAAAATCTTCAATATTGTTAAAAAAAAAAAGCTCTTTTTTCTTGAGCTCACCCAGAGTTCACCCAATAAGACACAAGGGGTTATTGGATGTGAAAGAATTAGAAACATTGTTAAGGATTGAGAACAAAAGAAGAGTAATCAGGAGGACATTAGATAGTTATTGACATTGTATTTAAATTTTTGAAGATTAAATTTGGCTGGAAAGCAAGGAGCTGGAAGTGAAAGAAGTGAAAGAAAAGAAACTTAGCCTAGAATTTATGGTTATATCTCGCTAACACAACTGTAAATTGATGGCAGTCTAGTACTGCACTTAAATTCAAAAAGTCTAAGTACCATAGCAAAGAGCTGATTTTAACAACTACAATGCAGAGGATGTTAATACTTCAAATTGACTGAAGAGTGGTTGGAATAGAGACCTTATACTAATTTAATACACAGAGCCACCAGTAATCTCAAGAGCCAAAGTTGTTAGATACCTCATTCTCTCAGCAAACAGAGATTTAGATCCTTCAAGGACTCATTTACATTCATTACAAGCAGCAACAAATAGGTATCTGTTGTGACAAGAGCTGTCATGCTCATATAGCCAAAAATAGTGGTTTGTGTAGGTGATAGCAACTGAGCATGCTGGTGTGAAGCATGGAGCAGACTGAAGTTTCACCTGGTATTTCTGAGAAGGAATAAAAATTATCCATGCCAGCTTTGGTCAAAGAGGAAACCTTAGTGGCACAATTCTCAATTCAATTGTTAAAGATGTCAGTCCAAATGTTGTGAAGCATGGCAAGAGTGAGGAGAGAAGGTAAGAAATAAATCAAGTAGAGAAACCAATTGCTCGGTTTTCCTAGAGGGAATAAGGGATTGAGTAATGGAGAAATTTAATATCTGAATATCAGCAACATCAGTACCATTAGGGTGTTTAAGCCACGTGTTGTGGTGTGCATTAAAATCGCTGAAAACAAAGATGTTTGCAGATGGATGGAGAGAGAGTGCCTTTTTCTATAATGTCAGAGATTATGTCTAATATACTGCAGTCCTGAAAAGATAGAGTGCGATAAAGGAAAAAGACATAGCTAACAGAGTGTAATAATAAAAGGTGAAAGCGCATGAAAGAGTTGTCTGGGAACTCAAGAGACAATTGCCTTGCCATCAGAATATTATCCGGGATGTAAACACCAAGGCCATGCATGTGAATGCTGGAATTTTTTCAGTAAAGGGGGAAGATAGCCTGGTACAGAAGTCATTGGTAGCAATGGAAGAATTTCAATTGGTTTCACAAAGTGCAAAGATATCTGGAAACCATTCCAAGAGAAAAGATTTGACACTGCAGGAGTTGGAAGGGATACCATGAATATTGGAGAAAGAAAAGTTGAGGTGGAGTAGATGATATTTTTTTACTGGTTTACTCATATATTTTTCATTGTAATTGTTATGAGGAGATTTGTGTTGAGGAGAAAAAGAAAAGGCCAACATAATTATCACCATTTGTCGTCAATTATCAATACAGACTAACCAGAGTGTGGTTAAGACCTGAGCATAATGTGGAACCTCATAATGGAAAGTTGTAGCCACTGATTAGTCAAGTCACCAAAAAGTTAAGACAGTTCAATCATTATGGCCTTTGAAGAAAGAAATGGTGAACTATATCCTTAACAAGTAACAAGGGATTATCCCTATTTACATTATTCAGACTCTAATCCTCATCTTTGTTGCCATATTTATTACAACGTTTTGGCCATTGTATGCTCTGGCCTTCTTCAGGTGGTTGGAATGTCGAACTGAACCCTTTATTTCGCTCACTGGGGTAGACTGTTCTAGTTCCACGTGCCATGTTTAATGGATGTCAGTTATCAGTTATCTCATGTTAATTTCCCTCTGAAATTTCTCCACTGCCTTAACCGGGTATTGAACTTACACTCTTTGGGTCCTGTCACTGTATCTAACTAACCACTGTGCCATGTGTCCTTGATTATCCCTGTTCAATACATGTAAAAGATGTTCAGTATGGACGATAGGTGAGCCTATCAACTATTGACCTGTTCAAAGCACAGGAGGCTGTGCAATTTTATTGAGATGCCAATTCTAGGTAGGTTGCTGAATAAGGCTGTGGACCCCAACCAGTCTCGGGGAGATTATTACATGAATAATATCATTCTGGAGAATCAAGAGTATATCAAGAACAATTTTAGGGGAAAGAATTATGATATTACTAAACTATGGAAAGATAGATAATATTAAGCTATAACTTAATATAATTTTGATGTCTCCTACCAAATAAAAAATTGTGCAAGGAAAAATTAATATATTCTTGTCATATCCAGGTTTCAGCACCAATATGAAATGGTAAGAATGCAGTTCGTCTTGGTCAAATATTCCTGAATTTACTCCAAAGTTATAAAGTACCAGTTTACAGTGGTCAAATATTTCTTACCCGAAGAAAGTACAAATAAGTGCATTTAAGTGGAGGGGTTGGTTGAAGGTAAAAATTTAAATTTAACAGCAGTAGAGAAAAAGAAAAAAATGACATTAAAGAAGAAAATAAAAAACAATATTTACAAACAACAAAATGGTTCAAAGTTTGTAGGTTACTTACGAATAATGGTTCAATTGCTATGTTTTATAGAATGTTTAGGCTTACCCAGAATTGCAAACTACTGGTCAGATAACCCTGAATAGAATTCTGACAGTGCTGGATTGACTTTGTTTAAGTATTGATATAAAACCAAAAATATGCAAGGACATGGAAGAGAGCTGCAGGTGAACATGCACCCTGATACTTTAGTAAGGAAAGTCAGGATGTGATGGGGATTTAGGCCAAATAATTGACAGGCATTTTGTTGATCCTTTTCTTGACCTCCTAGAAATGGCTACAACTCTGTTCCTCATAAAATAAATCAAGATAAAAAAGAAAATTGTCCATCATTGATAAAGACCATGAGGCAGGATCTGAAACCTGAGATGACACGAAATGAATTTGTGTAGAAAGGAAAAAGTGATGAAGGAGCAATTTATCTTCTCTGCTTGAAAGTTTGATAGATAGCTCAAAGGAATTTACTTTTTAAGTGAGTTGTCCAATTTAAATGAAACCTGAAATTTTGAATGACAATTTTTTCAAAAGTATTACAATTTCATTTTCTAGATTTGTCTGAGAATGGATTAATAAGCCTGAAACTTGACATCTTGTTATTAACTTGTTAGTCAATGTAAAATTTTCATTGTATAATGTTTAATGTGATTCATATTCAACCTTGAACTAAATATACTGACAATGAAGGAAATTATGTTGAAAAATGTTCAGGTAAAATAAATACTTTTCAACATTAGGTAAGAAGCTAATCATTTGAAATATCCTAAATCCAGAATTGTTTCAAGAGTTTCTTTCAGTGTGCATGTGAGCCACTGATTCTATATCCTTATGACATGTTCCCTAAACGTGGCCTTGTGTCAGCCTTGGTATAATCAATTAAAAACCGTGCTTAACATACTAAAATCAATTGATTTCTTTCTCTTTTGATCTATTGGAAACCATCATGTTATGCTGAACCATTCAATGTTTCTCTGCTTTCAGTTTAGAAAACAGTTTAGCAAGGTGCCTCATTAACCCAGTATCAGACTCGATGACATTTAATTAGATTCAAACAAACAGAGAGGAAACAGTGAAAACTCACAGTAATTACAAACACATTTAACATTAAATACAGGCAACTGACATTTATTGATGTCTGGCAATACAAAAGTATAACAATGACTTTTAATATCTTCAGTTTGGAGAAAAAAAAGCAAAATAAGAAATTTGGATTCAAATTCCCAGAAAAAATGAAATTAAAAATTACAAAATTTGAATTGCTCATTGAAGCATTGATTGATTGATTTTGTATTTTACGGTTTATCAACCTTTTGTGGGTTCTTTAAAGCTGAAAAATATTTTCGATTGCAAGAATAATTCTTTTTTTTTTTCCATTAAAATAAAAAGGAGGTCTGTAATTATTTCAGCAATTTTGGTGTTTTTCAAAATATTTTGCAAATGCTTTTTATAAAATATTATAGTCTTGAAAGGAGATACAATTTGAAATAGGAGTTTTACACTAAACTGCTTGACCTTTTGAGACAGGCCATAAATTCCTTTAATGTTGATATTATCACCAGCCAAATAGTGTAAACATCTCTAAGTGACCTTTATAAAGATTTTTGGCTCATCTTCCCAGTTTGTGAATATTTCTTTCACTATTATAGAAGTGTAGGGTGACGTAAAAGTTATTGTCATATAAAATGGAAACCGTGAAAGAAGTTCAGATTTTGGCTGAGATAGTCTGTGTTCACTTCATGCTGATGCCATTGTGAAACTCATGAAACTGAGCAACTCCTTTAGTGCTATCCACCATTCCAACTAAGAGAAGATAACAAAAAAAAAAAAACATTCCAGAGTGGTGGCCTTGCCTATCTTAGTTTGCCATACTTCTTGGGACAGTCACCAAGCCTAAAATGTAGGTGGGAGAAAGACTTTGTAGAAGATCTTTGCAATACCAACAAAACTTATATATCTAATAATCTGTGATAGAAATGGATTTTTGTTTCGGTAATTCTTCTCTGTCAGATCTTCGGTTAGTTTAATGAGTATTGGTATGATGAATGGAGTTGGTAAGGTGAGTTTAAAATCCAGTCTTGTTTATTACATTTACTTGCACACTAATGTCCTTGAGAAAGTCATCAATCTATCTTTTCATCCCACCATCTATGGGTTAAATAACAGAGTAGATGTGACTCTCTAGCTTTGGGTGACAGTCTGGGAGAAGGAAAACTCTAAATTAAAACAGTGGTTTCTTCTTTATTTATCCACTATCTTTCTCAAGAACACAAAGCAATTCACAGATAATAAAGAAAAGGAAACCAGAGAGTCATCATTGATCCCATCTTGAAGGATGATGGCATTAAAAAAAATGCTGTCCTACAATTAAGTTTCACATAATTAAAAATTTCAAGTTTTGCTTTTCTGTCTATATCTTTGAGATGAAGTATTATGATTATTTACATTATTCAGACTGTTATCCTCATCTTCCTTGCCATATTCACAATGTTTCAGCCTTCTTCAGGTGATTGGAATTTCAAACCAAACCATTTATTTTATCCAGTGGGGTAAATTGTTCTAGTTCCACGTTCCATACCTCTTCCAGATGTCTAAGCTATTTCACTTTAACTCAACTCTCCAAGTTTTTTGGTTTACCGCTGTTGTAGCTTTGTATTGAACTCACAACTCTTTGGGTCTAGTCACATCTTTATCCACTGGGCTGTGAAGATGGCTGGAGTATAAAACATCCGAAACTTTGTGAATATGGCAATGAAGATGAGGATAACAGTCCAAATAATGTAAATAATGTTTTGTTTTTTTAATATTTTTTTACATCATGGAAATCAGATTAGTAATGTTTAAACTGTAAAAGATATTTTATATTATTTTTATTTTATTACAAAACCAAACAAAGAGAACAAAGAGAAATTATTGATGTAACTGAAGCATTTTATTTGTTTCACTGGAATTTATTCATTACTTGCATTTAATTAATTTATGTCTTTAATTCATCTCTTCCCAGTTTTAGTATCTCAAAAAGTTTGCTTTTAACCAATAAAACAGGAGAGAAGACATCTTGCATTTTGTGTCTTTTGATAAAAATATCAGAGGATAGGTTTGGTCCTATTAATAAATATGAAAATCACTCTTTTGTTTACTGAAAATAGATTATCACTGAAATAGGATGTTTATCAAATAAATGGAAATTTCTTTTGAAAAATGAAAAAAATATTTGCAAGAACAGAACATTTAAAAAAAAAAGAAACTCTATTTTTTTTCCTCTTCTTGATATAAGTTTTGTCAACCAGTCCATAGGAATTGACTTCCAAGTGGACATTCTTTATATTTTTGACAGGATATTTTTATTTTGACGATGCATCAGCTTTTGCTTTGGAAATGTTTTTCCAGTTCTGTGAAAAAAAAAATTATTAATGTTTTTGTGCTCTCGTTGAGATCAAAAGTAGATTAAAAATTTATTTTGTAAAATTAATTCTTTAAGTGAAAATAAATATATTTTTACAACTCATTCCAAGCTTTTGCTTAGAAGATAAGAAACAGAAATTGATTGAGACAGTTAAGCAACTTTTTCTTTAATCTTAAATATTCATTTATTTATTATTATTTTTAAAACTTCTTGTTTTGTGTAGAAAACTTGGAATTGTGTTAATTACTGAGTGACACTTTAGCACTGATGACTTTTTCTGGTATTAGTATTGAAAGAGCTCTAAAATAAACACTTCTTTTCAAGATCACTCTTGCAATCAGTGTCATGTTTGAAATGCTAAGACAATCTGAAATCTTTTTTCCAAATATTATTGCACTCTAGGTTTCATATAAATACAATTATTTAAAATGCTTCTCTCTTAATTCAGTTCAAGTCAAGGATACGTCAAAATGAAACTGGTTATTGGAAATCTGTTCATAAAGAACTTTCAGACACAACTTTCCTGATAGTATTAGTTCCCAGCCCTGTATCTATGCTGATGAAACAAATATTTAAACAACTATTTACTCCTGTCTTGTAAGTCTGATTGGTTTGATATGGTCAAATTGGCAGCTGATCTAAAAAAAATGACTGACAATCTGTTGTTAACTGGGACAAGAAATGGCTTGTTAATTTTAATACCTCCAAAACAAAAACAAAATTCTTTCTTTTAATTGTCTGAGAGAACCCTTTTTACCTTCCATCAAGTTGCCAGGAGAGTGACTCAATGTGCCTTCTCAGACTAATGTTTTCTGCTGGCACAAAGTGGAAAGAATATATTGAATCAATTGCTAAGCCTGCAGCTAGGAAAGTGAGATCACTGTTTTGTGCTAGACAATTTTTCTCACATATTTATAAGTCTACCATTTATCCATGCTTTGAATATTGCTGCCAGATCTGGTCTGGTGTTCCTGCTATATATTTAGAGATCTTTTATAAAATCCAAAGAAGAATGTGCAATATTATAAGTCCTGACCTGTCATCTCTGCTTCAGTCACTTTCCCACCCTTGTAACATAACTTCCCTGTACCTTTTCTATAAATATTTTTATGGTAATTGTTCTGATAAACTTTCCTCTATGGTTTCATGAATTTAAGTGCAGTGCTAGATTGGCAGCAAGGTCTCATCATTTTAGAGTTGAAATGGCTATATGTAACCATAAATTCTCTGCTAACAATTTCTTTTATTGCACTTCTTGCTTGTGGAACTCTCTTCTGGCTTCTTGCTTCCTAGTCAAGTTTGATCTTCAAAAATTTAAATTCTGTGTTAATCTTTATCTTCTGTCTTCTTAATTCTTGTTCTTTTATTGTTCTCTCTCTTTAATAGTGTTTTTCTTTTTCTTATATTCTCTAAAACTCAGTAATCCCCTTCCATCTTTGTGGCTTTATTGCCTTACTTGAGGTGAAATGATTTAAAAAAAAAGAAGCCATTTTGAGAATTGGTTGCACTGCTTTAATGTAAATTGAGGCTTATGCCTGAATGAGTAGATTCTTTACATCTTGTCCATGTTTTCTGGTCAGCCAGGCATGTCAGTCTCACCCTGACACCATCCAGATTTGGCCTGCCTCCAATTCTGGCTTTTTCCAATAAAGTTACTAAAATCACCATTGAAATACTTTGGATATGACAAGGCATTATGATGGAAACAGAACTTTGCAGACTATTTTGAAAAGTATTAGCATAATCGTTACCAACATGGAAAGTGGAATCAGCTGCATTCAAATTCTGTCATAGTCTACAATATTTGTTTTGTACTAATGCATTTGGAAAAGGCATGGATCCGTATTTCTCACTACAGGTATACGTTAAATAGTAGGGTATAGATTATGTCCTCAGCTTTGTCTGACAGCCAGTATATAGAAGAGCTCTACTCTGAATTTAAAACTGTAGAGAAACCAACAGGAAACTACTCCTATATCTTTCCAAAGAATTCAAGCTAATTCACAGTTAATGAAGAAATGTAATTTGTGGATAGCCATGATTACCTACATCCTGAAAAGACTATTCAATTAAAATCAAAAACAAAAGGCACTACTGGAATAAGTGTGTAGATTCCCAAGGAGAGTATTTTGAAAGGGACTAAGGTGCCATTGCCCTAGCTAGGCTATATTATTTATGAATATTAAATGTCTGAATACTTTCCAGGCAGATATTATAATTCCCCAATAACCACAAGGTTAGGAATTGGCATGTTGCTGTTTTAAATGTGACTCAGAATCAGTGTTATGTCACGGTTTATATTAAAAAAAAACGAGTTCAAATTAATGATGTATTTATACTATTTACATTGTTCAGACTGTTGTCTTCATTTTTACTGTTAACGACTCTTGTCCCAGTGAATAAAAGCATTTTTTGAAGTAATCCAATGATGTGAGTTCAATACTTGGCCACAGCAGAGGTGAACAAAAAACTTGGAGAGTTGATTTACTATAGGGAAATTGCTGAAACTGAGATATCCAGAAAGGGCATGGCATGTGGAACGAGAACAATCTACCCAAGTGGATACAATAAAGGATTCAGTTTGAAATTCCAACGTATGTCACCTAAAGAAGGCTAGAGCATACAACAGCTGAAACATTGTAAATATGACAATAAATATGAGGACAACAGTCCGAACAATGTAAATAGTTACAATACTTCATCTCAGAAATATAGACAGATGTTAATCATGGATATTTGGTGTGATTCTCATGGTGAATTTGACTGACACTCAGTGGATTGGTATCACTTGAGGGTGGGGTACATGATGATGAGGGAAATGATGACATGGGACAGTTTCACACAAATCCTTAGAATATAACCAGAAGAAGATTTGCATAACTGAAGCAAAAAAACAAAAAAGAAGAAAATATCAATGATGTTAACTTGATTAACATCGCAATGCTTTCATTCCATTGAACCAATGAAGCTAAAATCAAGCTAGAAAAAATCTCATTCCATTTTTTTTAAAAGAAAAATCATTACAAAACTGAATAATTGCTGCATTCCTTGAATCAATTGAGTGAGTCATGTTGAAATTTTCTTTTCCTTCATCCTTGCTTTATTTGAAAACATTCTTCAGAGCATATTCTATACCAGCCTCATGCATTGGCTTCCATTCCAACACTATCTTTATTGCAATTAGTAAAGAAATAATGTATGATGTGTTTGCAATCATTCTCAGAAATTGTCTATTCGTTCCCCGGTGAGTCAAGAATCAAGTCCGCAGTGATCTGTCAGGTTTTGAATTAAGATGGAAGTGTGTGCTTGTCTGTTGGCTTTTTTTAGGGTCACTGCCTGCCTGAGTGCTTGTTCATTGATTAGGGAAATATAAAATACAATTTTGCAATCAGATCAATAGAGCATGGTTAAAGATTTGACAAATTGATTTGAGAGTCAATCTGATTATAAAAAGATTCAGCTTAAAAGAGAAACTTATCCAGATTTTGAAGTGTGAAAAGAATCCTGCATAGTTGAGAAATAAAAGACAATCTCTGAATATAATGTATTAGATTGCTATTCCAGAAAATGATTTGACAAGCAGACTTAAGGTTTTATAAGTAATTCTTGCATTCATTCCTGACCAATGTCAGTCCTTTTTTTCTCCCCAATTTTCAATTGTAGTGAAAGAGATAATCAGCTTCCTCAGAAAAGAGTTCGGGTTTTGTGTGCGATCTGCCGAAGAAAAATTAACAAAAAGTAGTTAGCAAAAATCTACCTTAAAGACTAGAATCTATGCTAATGTTCTTCCCTCCCTGAATAACATGACCAATCAGAGAAATCTCTCGGTGAGAAAAGCCGCTGTTTTTCGCTTATGATGAGATAGTTGATTTTCTGAGCTTGGTGGACAAACATGTTTTTGCGGGTGAGAAGTGAAGGTTGGATTTGTGATCCCATTTTGTCATTTCTACTTTGCCTGTTGAACTGTTACAATGGACTATCATTTGAACTGTGATTTGGCTACAAGTGTTGCGGTCGAGAGACAGAAGAAATCTATTGCAGACTTTTATTGCTACTATAAGTTGACAGTTTTTTTTATTTTTGTTTCTTTTCTTTACAACTACATCAATGCATTTTATTTTTCATAAAATCATTTACAATGTTTTTCTATTATTAGCAGTAAATTTATATTCCCCCTTGTTTTGTCAGTGTCGTTCCTTGCCACTGATAATCTGTTTTACCTTATTTTCCAATTCCAAGCACCACTCAGAATGAGGATCTAAATTAACTTGTGAAGAGCCATTATCATCCCCATCTTGAAGGCACATGGTACATACAAGTAGTAACTTGTCAAATTATACCTACCATTACAGAAAATCACTGAAACTAAGCAGAAAAATGGTTGTGTAGTGGTAAAGTGTGCAGCAATAAGAAAAGCTAAAATCTTGTCCATAGATACAGGGTTCAAGTGCAGTCAGCATTTATAAAAGTTCTTTTTTTTTCTGCTACCAGAAGTTGCAGTGTTAGAATATATATAATCATCAAAGTGCATGTACATTTTAGAATAGTCGTTTATAAAAACCTACAAGTTATATAGGAGATTACATAAGTGGTTAGTTATGTTATAATAATTTACTGAAATAGAATTCCATTTTTTCTTTATTCTTTTATATAGATACCAAATATATCAGTGCATTTGCAATCTGGCTCCATGGTTCAACTTGTTTTATCCTTAGCAGTTCCCTGATGAGTAGTCTTCAGTATCTAACTTGCATCATTTCAGAGATGAATTTTCTTTTACTTTTCAAAAAAAAATTGTTCTTTCATTATTTTCACTTTGTGGGATTGCAGCTATCAGTTCTTGACACCTCTAATCAATAGTTTTGGTTTTTCTAGTCTCGACAGCTTACAAATTGGCAGATTGTCTAATCTGTTGCGTGTCTGTGGATTTGTTATATGATTGTTGTCAAGGATTCTTGAACCTCCTGCTCTTTTTGGACTTAAAATGAATATCTTCAATTTCTTTGCATAATGAATAATGGCCTAAAGCTCTGTTTAGCATTCAACAACATTTATTATAAAGATATGGATAGCTAGTAAGAAAATACGCAGATATGCTACTGTGTTGTACTAAAAGTGGTGTGTTCGTTTATTCCTAGTCTTCTGTCACAATGACAGATATTATGTTTTCTCTTATCACACCATGTGTGTTTTTTAAATTGACAATTTACTTTTACCCTGTTATTTAATTATTTGTAAATAATCTTTAGTTCCCAGATATCTCTTTGTCTGAAAATCAGATGCCCCTAATGCTGACAAGTGGTCTAGATATAGAATTTGAACCTTCATCTATGTCGACATAGAATTAGCTGAATAGCATATAATGAAAACATCTTCACTTCGTTGACTGACTTAAATTTTATCTAAAAAGCTATTAACCATACCAAGTCCAGGCTACGCAAACCAAAAAGGGGACTGGGTGAATTTTAGTTATACTGGATTTACTTGATCATGCTAAGTTAAACCAACATCCAATCCTTGTTGGTTCTTTTTCCTTCTGTTCATTTATTGGTTCTAATTAAGATTTTTAACCAGTTCCTTTTCTGATTAATCTCTTCTTGATGTAACCCTATTTCATGATTTTTTTTCCATCTGCTTTAATTAATAAGTTTTAATGATACAAGCCTCCTCAAGGATCTTTTCATGTAGAAATGGGAACCACACCTTGTGACAGCAATAAACAAATCTAAAAGTTTTCTTCATTTGTTATTATGAACTTTTAGTTGGGGTGTGTGAAAAAAACCAAAACAAGCAGATATGATTAGTAATTTGATGGGGTGACTTGAAACAGCTAAGACTCCTTAATGAATAAAGAGATCATCAATCATCAGAGATTAAACCTCACACTTTATATTCCCACTCCAAATGGACTAACCATTGATCTATGTCTTTTGTTAATACAGAAATCAATATGTTCTTGCATCTTACAATGAAAGATTTATTTTTTAAAGGAAGGTGCTTCCCTTCCCCCCACAGGGCGGTGGGTGGTGGCTTGGTGCTTTACTTTATTTCAGTGTTTCTATTCAGCTATTTGTGTAGCTTATTTAGTAAATTACTAAGCTATACCATTGCTACTTCCACACACACACACACACACACACACACACACAAGTATATATATTTTGTAGCACACTAGTGTGCCACAGTACTACATTTGAGAATCACTGTTCTAACCTGTAAATCAGCAGTCATCAAACAGGGTTCAAGCAACCTCTTAGGGGTCTGTGAAGAATTTCAGGGGGTAAATGATAGTCAAGGATCCGAATGGGGGTTGGTGTGTGAAGAACTTGCACAATACCAGGCCCACCTAATTTATCTCTGCTAAAATCGATTTTCAGTATTTTCTTCTTGAGATGGTTTAATATTGTAATGGACATGGCCTATCTTCCTGATGAAAGAGGCACAAAATCACCTGTGCCATACACAGTCATGTAAATTACCTAGTACCTTACAACTAATTACCATATTTTTTGGCTTACAAGATGCTGCAGCTTAGAAGACGCACCCTAATACTGGAAAGAAATTTCTAAGAAAAAAAAAGTCATTTCCATACAACAACATATTCACCCTGCATCCCTCACATTCTGGTGCCACATATTGTTGACATTAATCACTCGTCTGATTTTGTTTGTATGGCAATGGCATACGAGTCAAGAGCAGAACGGCTCCCACTACTGCTAGTAAACAGAGCATGTTTAAGCTTGTGGCTTGGCTTTAGGAATGTTTATAGTCTTGGAAATACTTGTAACAGCTAAGTACTGAGGTTACATCATATAAAAGGCTGAATTAGATAGCTAACATTATAGTGTAATGACTCAACATACAAATCCACGTCCCTATCAGTCAAGCCAATTAGGTGACCCTCCAAGCATCCTGGATGTTGCCTTACATTCGTCTTAGAAGGCCCATACATATTTTTCAGATATTTTTTAGGAGAAAAACTGTATGTTGTAAGCCAGAAAGTACAGGTAATGCCTGTAGGAGGGCATGAAAAAAGTCTGCATAACTGACTGAGGCACACATAAAAGCCGGCAGATTTTGCCTTTGGTAGGAAGAAGGATTACAGATGGATGACAAGGAATGTATTTCAATGAGCCATCTGTGATGTTCAAGAAGAAAGTTGTGGCAGTGTAGAATGTGAAACAGATTATTCCAAATATATTAACTATTGTATGGTTTTTGTACCCAAGGCATTTTTTATGCTGGATATTGACTATCTGATAGCATACTTAAGCACTACTCTAATAATATCTTTTAAGGAAGTGTCAAAATCCATTAAAAAACACTGTTCTGATCTTGCTATACTTTTTGTCTGAAGCACATGCTCTTTTCATCTGAAGCACATGCTCTTTTCATACATCTCCAAGTATACCCACCTTTGTGCCATTTATAGGTAACACATTTCAGAACAGCTTTGCATTTGAGACAATTCATTCCTGGTTTTGTTGATATGACATAAAACAAACCAAACCAAACAAGCCTAAATACAGCGGATGCTCTTGAACAAAAATACATAACCGCTACTAAAATCCAATTAATAAGGTACTGTCTGTGAAGAATGCCGACAACTTTCTTTTTTCCTGGTAATATTTTTGTTTTGTCAAAAATCTATTTCTGTTAATATTTTTTTCCTCAAAAATGTATAGCTGGTAATATTATTTTTTTAAAAACCTATAGTAATAGTTTTTTTCTTCAAAAACGTATTACTGGTAATATTTTATAATGCTTTTTCCCTCAGTTTCAGGGTTAACTATTTGCCCATAGCTGGGACCCTAACAGGTGCTACCTCCCCGGGTCAGGGTGGACCTGGGAGCACCAGCAATTAAGAGGTGGTTTCATGCTCCTCAAAACCTCCTGATCATTGCAACAAGCTACCAAGCAACTGGAGCTGATTTTGTTGTTAAAAAAACTATAAATAGAAACAGCAAACAAATTTTCGTCGCATTTTGAGGCTCACACATGCAAAGATACGCATGGAAATTATGTGTCAAAATTGCTGCCAAAGAAACAAACTTTCTTTATGAGAGATTAGAAAAATTCATACAACAAACTTTTTCACTTAATATCTTTCATAGAAAAATCTTTTGTCTAAGTTAAATTCAACGTTTCAATCAAAGGCAGACAACTTTTTAGACATTGAACATTTCCGAAACAACAAAGAACTTTTCCTCTATACTTTTGCACACATCATTACGAACAAAGAAATTGTAAATTGTGTATATAAAATTTAATCTGTTGTTTCAAACATGTATTTTTTTGTCGTGATTGAATATCGTTACCATTTGGCCATTTCTTATGATTTATGTTTATGGATATTGCATATTTTATTTGCAGCATCACAATCTTAAATATTCACGCATCCTTCTTAGATCCACTACACTGTCACCATGGACCAACATTTTAATCCACTAGTGTAGAACTTGGAGCCTTAAATTTAATTTGCTTTTTGCTGACATTCATGACTGCATTCCCTGAGGCTTGTCTTTTTCTTCTCATTGCTGCTGCTATTGAAGCCTTGCTTATTTATTAGACACTCAACACCTTAGACATTGATCTTTTTTATACCAATTTCCTCAACAAAACCTGAACTGAAAAATGGCTTTACAATAATTACAATACGTGATTTAAGAAATTCCAACAGAAATTGTCAGACTGGAGATTGATCTGGCCCAATACAATGTAAAAATGGAAGGCAGGAGAAAATGACACCTAAAGCTAACCTGAATGTCTAATTACTTAATGGCCGTCTACAGATGTTGAACTCTGAAGCTACTTTTAACCAGCTTAAAACATCAAAATATCAGCAAGTAGCAGAAAGGCAAGAATAATTTCAAAATGAACAGAATAATCAATACATGAAACAACAGTGCCAAGAGAGACTCTTGTTACTGGGGCAGATATCATAAGATATGAATAAAATAAGATATGAATAAAACACAACAAAACAATAGAAACTCTTCTCAATTATTGTATGATGATAATATTGATAATAATAACTTCACTACTTACTTTATTTGGACTATTGTCCTCATCTTTGTCGCCATGTTTATCACGAAGTTTTGGCCGTTGTACGCTCCAGCCTTCTTCAGGTGGTTGGAATATTGAACTGAACCCTTTATTTCGCTCACTGGGGTAGACTGTTCTAGTTCCACATGCCATGTCTAATGGATGTCAGTAATCTCCTATTAATTCCTCTCTCAAAGTTCTCCACCACCTTAACCAGGTATTGAACTCACACTCTTTGGGTCCTGTCACTGGATCTAACTAACACCTTTATTCACTGTGCCATGTGTCCTTGAGAACATCTGTGTATGAATTTCTGGGTATTATAAACCTAATGTCTTCAGCAACCATTTTTACCAGTGCTCATATTGCAATTTTTGCTGTTATCATTGCATTGTGATAAACATGGCGACAAAGATGAGGACAATAGTCTAAATAGTGTACATAATACCTCATCTCAGAAATATAGACAAATAACAACTTCATATATTCACAGAATGAAACAATGTAAGTTGTTTTGTTTTCCTCGGTGTCTTCTTTTATATACAATGTTGAATTAACACTCACCTTTACAGGACATCAATTGTAGTGGTGACAGGTTTATAAAAGGTATTTATGCAGAAATACAGATGTCCCAGCACCATAAATATCCTGCTGAGTTGCATGTTATGTCAAGTTGAGACCTCAATCACCACCTGACTGAATGATGGACAGTTTTCTTTCGGTTTGCTCACTTATAGCAAAGAAAACGGAGACTCACCTCATCAAACCAAGTGACAGTGTGTCGTGTGTATCCTACAACAGAAAATGTAATGAAAAAGAAAATTACTTACCAAAAAAAAGGGCACGTATTCTGCATGACATGCTGGAGACGGAATATTTAAATTAAACAAACAAGTCCATCGCAGGAGTTGCTATAAAAGTATTTTGATATGCAAAAATTGGGCATCCTCTTGCAGTTGTCGATGAATGGCAAAAATGATCGGCTGATAAAAATAGTTGGCCTTCTCCAATCTTTGAACAATTCATGTATTTTGGCTACCCCGTTTGTCGGAGAGTGAGTTATTTTTCTGACTGGTTGCATGTATTGCGATTTGTGAGATAGTACCTGCAACTTGAGTTTTCGGCATTTCTTTCTGCCCCCGATGTTTGAGTCTGAACCTACAGTGATTTATTCTCTACGTTGTGGAAGTAATCTGCGGCAAATATTTCCTTTGCAAATCGCTTACATCACTTTATTTCAGAGAGGACATAGGCATCATTTCTTGCAGAAAGTGAGAAGGAAAAGGATGTAGAGAGAATTAATCTTAACAAGTCCATCAGCTCCTCATCAGCACATGATGCCTTGTCTTATGCTACTGAAGTCTGCCAAGAAATTTGAGCACATCTCCATTGCACATTTCTAGTCTTATATTAAAAACTTAGACGTTCAGTCACTGTCACCATTCCACGCCTACAGAGTTGAAACCAGCCCAACTTTGTTTGGGGTGTCAAAGTTCTGACCAGTACAGAGGCTTTTGCCATTTTTGTCTAACCTACACATTCTTTAACAGTAACTTACCTTCTTCTTTTTCAAAATAAATAGCAATATTTTTTTCAAATTATTATCCTGATTGACTTTTGATCGTAGTGTATTTGTTTTAAGTTATTTTGTCTGCCTCGTGCCTCCAGGACCCAGATACATATAAATTGGTCAAATAAAAAACAAATTTGGTAGAATAACAGCAAATAAACTTTAACAAAAATAGTGGAAATGTCACATTTTTCACTCCACCAACATTACATAGACACATAAGGCAAAAACACGACTGTCAATTTGTCCTGAATGTTGGTATAATTAGCATCCCACAGAGTCAATTTCTTGAATGTAATTGTCTTGTAACTATTCTTTATGACACCTTTTTCAAAATCACAAAATGCGATTATTTAAAGCCTAACATGAGGCTGTTACTTTTAAGGTCGGTTGGAATCAAGGTGCATGAGTGTTATGAAATGTCTTGACATTTGTTCTTTTGCAAAATAATTAATTTTTTCTTTGTAGGAAAGAGTTTTTTTCTTATAAACTTCACAGGTTTATATATATATATATATATATATATATATATATATATGTATATAAAAGTGAACATAGAAGTCAACACTTAGAGGCAACAGCTGCCTGATGATTGTACTAGCATGAAACAGACTGTTGCCTCTAAGTGTTGACTTCTATGTTCACTTTTATATTTACACACGCTCTATCTCTGATATTGAGCACTTTATCCCATAAATATAGCACACTTTAAGACTATATTTCTTCATATATATATATATATATAGTTAGTTAGTTAGTTTATGAAAAACTAGGTAATCTGTATGGGTAGACCCAAGGAGGATAAAATTGTTTCTTTCTCTTTGCATTTTATTTTTTTTCATGAAACTAAGTTTATCTGTGTGTTATATATATATATATATATATATATATATATATATATATATATATATATATATATGTATGTATGTATGTGTCTCTGTATCTATGTATGTGTGTATGTGTGTGTGCATTCAGGTCTGGAATTCCTGCTGTCCACTTTGTCCGCAGCTCACATTCTTTTTTTCTTTTCATTTCTTTTTTTTTGTAGAAATTTCTAGTTTAAGTTCAATTTTAGTATTTTAAATTCAGATCAACTCAATTATGCCCAAATAGTGAGTTGTGTTCTTCAATATATTTCGATGGGTACATTAAGTAAATCTTCTTCTATTTTTTGTTTTTTCTATTCTTTTTACCTCTACATCTTGTGTCCTTGTTTCTACCAGTATTAAAGAATTTTCCATTCTTGGCTAACCCACACATTATGTAACAGCCATCCACTTGTTAAGATTTGTTTATAGTAGATCCTGGAATAGTGATTGGTTGTTGGAGGCTAAATATCATTGAGCCTGAATTTGTGGCATAGAGCCAAGCTGAGTGAAAAAGGGTTTCACTATTCTTACAATGTAACAAATCAAAGAAAAAGAACTAATTAAAAAGGTTAATTAGGTTTAATAACTGAAGCTGGATTTGTGATTCTCAGAAGATTGCACACAAATTTAATTTGAGGAAATTCATTAAAAGTATGATTGGTGTCATGAAATAAAATAAGACATATCTCGGTTGATTTGCAGGCAAATAAACTAACATACTCAAGAGCGAGAGTCAGATGTGAACGGGACAAGGCCCCATCACAAAATGACCATTATCGTCGTTTACGCATAGGCCCGATGCACGAGTTCTGGTCGAAAAATAAAATAATATTTCAAAGTGTTTCTATTTTTCGACCAATAAAAATGCTTCCCTCCTAATTATACTCGCGTTGTTTTTCGAGTCCGTTAAGCCATAAAAAACACCATAAAAAGGGTCACACGGAGAAGTACAAGAAGTCAACGGCAGGCCGGGGAAGAGATCTGTCACGGTCGGTCTGGGCAGTCAGCAGCAGTCAGCAGGAGGATCGCCACGCTAACCAGTGGGAACTACTATGAGAGATCAACCCAGATCGGCAACCGGCTTATGAATTATACCACAAGATAGCTGTCCCAAAATCACACGTTCATATTTAAATAAATCACGTAAATCTATTTCTGCTGTTGTCGTATTTCTGTCTTGCAACCATACGCTTGTCTATAACATTGGTAAACTCCCATACCTCTGCTATGAATTACCCAGGATGGTTGTGGGCTTTGATTGCAGGAAAAAAGGGGTGCTGCTTTAGCGTGTGCCCTACTGATCAGTGTATCCTACCACCACATTTGTAACCTACATTATCTTACATAAGGGGAAAAGCAAAAATGGAAGGAAGGATGCCATTTGTCATTTTATTATAAAATTTAAAATAAAAAAAACAAACAAATTTGACTAAAAAATAATAAAACAAGATATTTGAATCCTTTAAATAAAAACATTCTGAATGTCTTTTAACATATTGAGAAAAAAGTTGGGACAATGCCTTAATGATGTAGGATACAAATGTGGTGGTAAGATACACTGATCAGTTGGGCACACGCCAAAGCAGCACCAAAAAAGGTTTCTAGGCTAAAAATAGTTTTCTCAAACTACCAACCACCCAGAAAAGATAAATAAAGGTTTTCACAGAGAAATTTTCAAGCCTAGAAACAAGTTTGGGTCTGTATGCTTTTGAGAGGCATTGGTGAATAAAAAAGAAAAAAAACTTGTGCAAATCAAATTACTGATTTGATTTTATTGATCCAATGGCTTGTCAAGCTAGGGATCAATTCCATAAAATGCAACCATTTTCAGTAGTGAAACAGATGGCTGTTTAAATTGGTGTTTCAAGTTGACAGGAGAAAGATGTAATTGTTGATTGTCCAATTTCATGACAAGACAAAAGTCAATGTGCAAACACAGACTGCTTCTCTCTTTCTTCTTTTATACAAATAGTAGAAATGTTCAAAATTCTTAGGTATCAACCACATTGATTGAACCAACTAAATACCGGAAAAGGAAAACATATTTAATTTCCTAGTTTGTAGAAAAGATGAATAAAGATAGTATTTGCTTGCTTTTGTAAAATGTACTTCATTCATTCGTTTTGTGTCCTTTTTTTATTAATCATTTCACCCCAAGCAAGGTGATAAAGCCACTAAAATCGAATAGGTTAATGAAAGTGAAAGAATCTGAGAAAAACTTTATTTAGGAGAGGGATCAATAAAAGAGATAGATGAGGTGACTCATTTACATATGAAGCCACAAAAATTATAAATATCTACAGCTATTAACCATGAGACAGTTGAGTGCATTCTACTTCCTGCAAGTAGGTAACACTACACAACTGAAAATGGCTACTATTTAAATTTTTGAAGATTGTAGTTGATTGAAGGACAAAAAGCGGGAAGTGAGTCCCAGAATCAAGAAGTGTAAAACTCCAAACCAAGATATCAGTTTTAAATGTACTTTTTTGATACAATCCCATCTTTGGATTGCTAGCATTTCAACTTACCAGCAGAAGATAACACAACATGAGATAAAGAGGAGAAAAGGAATGGAAGGGGAAGAAAAATAAAGAAAATTCTGAAGGAGGAATAAAGAGCAAAGTAGAGAGAGGAAAAGAGTGCTGAACTGTGGCGTAATATAATTCCTCCTGTATGGCAGTGAATGCCGGACAATATCCCCGCAGATAAAGAGGAGGCTCGAACTAACAGAAATAAAGTTCGACACAATCATACTTAGAATACCATGCACATAGTGTGTAAGCAACAAGAAAATTTTAAAATAAAATACGAACAGAAAGGCCACTTGTATCTAGAATCAGAAAGAGGCAGTTGAATTTTCTGGGACCCATATTGAGAAGTGGATTTCTTTTTTATGGATTATCAACCCTTTGAGTATTATTTAATGCTGTAACATATTGGATTGTAAGAATAATTCTTTTTTTGCAAGTAACTATTGTATTAACAATTGCTTTTTAGAATAACAATAATTTTTCCAGATAGAAGTTTTACTTTTTAACAGCTGAATGGAGAGAAAATGGTTTCATACTTTACCCAAGTGAATGTAATGAACCCAACTGGAATTTGAACTTTGTATAATTAGGAAAGAGGGAGTGGAGAATATGACACTCACAAGGCATATTGAAGGCAAGGGGGGGGGCAAAGGGAAACAGCAAATAACCTCCTATCAAATAAAATTGTGTAACATTGATGGTAGAAGAAGGGAGAAGAAAAGGAGAAATATTGCTTAAAGCTACAAAGGACAGGAAATTGTGGAGAGCCATGATTGTCTACATCCTGAAGGGGCACAGCATGTAAAAGGAGAGAATAGTGTAAGAGAAAGAAATTAGGAGGCAGTAAAGACAAGACATGGAAAAAAAAAAGATAATTCAGAGAGTTGCAAAGAAAGAAACCATTGACAAAGGAACTTTGACCTTGATTGAGAAATAATTTTGGAAGAGGTGAAATAAAAAGAAATCTTTAGGCTAAAAGAAAATACAAAGATGAATATTAGGTAGAATAGACCAGACGTAAAAGCATATGAATGTAAGATCGATGGTAAAATACATAATTTGTCCTTAAATTGGATGGGGAGTGAGAAAGAATGTGCAGTATTCCACCTTGTATGCCAGGGGATTTCTCTTAACACCCACCAGGTGGCGTTGTATAAAGCAGTATAAAAATAAAGGGCACAAACTCTCACTCTCTCTTTTTATTCTCTGAATTCAGGATGATGTAGTGACAAGACACGTCTCTTTTCCCTTAATGAGGTCTTCTTAATCCCCAAGCCATGTGTCACATTGCATACAACACAATATACTACCACTATCTCCTGTTCAAAAAACCTCACATATCCAAAATAATATCTCCATTACATATCACACACACACACACACACATATATATAAACAATATATATATATATATATATATATATATATATATATATATATACATATATATATATATATATATATATATACATATATATACATATATATATATATATATATATATATATATATATACATATATATATATATATATATATATATACATATATATACATATATATATATATATATATATATATATAAACAATATATATATATATATATATATATATATATTGTTATATATTTAAAAAAAACAAAATCAAACACAAAAAAATCATAAACAAACAAACTGAAAAAGTACATGAGGGTAAATAAGGAACCACAACTAAAATAAATTTATTACAAAAAAAACAAATCAGTATAAATAAATTAATAAATAATAATTCTAGTGAGTACAAGACAGAAAAAAATTGTACTCACAACCCACCCACAAAACAGAGAGAATGAAGAAAGTTCTCCTGCCTGCATAAATTTGGTTGATGAAGTTTGATATAAACAGGTTCTAAAAAAATGTAAATGTTTAGCCAACTTTTGTGCAATGCCCTAAAACTTTGATTTTATACAATATTTTATATATTTTTTCATTGGTCAACATTTGGAGAGGACAAACAATATTAGCATATCTGAGATGCATTTATGGCAACAGCTGCGACTGACTTGTTTCTATTTTGGTTATTTTGTCTTTGGCATATTGTACAAAACACACATGCTCTTTTTCTTGGTAAGTGACCTTATCTTTTGCCACAGATATATATTTATAGGAGTAGATAGGTTCACATTCCTCCCCATTGTTTTGAACAGGAGTAGAGGTTTCTCCTTCTAAAATCTCTTTCACTCCTATATATTTATAGACAATATTTATATATATATATATATATATATATATATATATATATATATATATTGTTTAAAAAAAACCCTTGTATCTTAGTGGCATTATCACCTTGCTTGGTGTGAATTGATTAAAAAAAATCTTTCTCTTTCTCTCTACAACACAAGAAAATATCTCATTTCAGCATACCAGACAATGCCACTACAAACTGATGACTCCCATAATAAACATGGTATTTTCATACCATTACAAATTCTTCAGAGAAACATTATTAGTTACTTTTTGATTCACAGTAGAAGGTTAGTTGTTCATTGAAGAATTATTTTTTTTCTCTTTCTCTGAGCTATGTTACACCAGTTTCTGTATATAGATATATAAAAAAATCCATGTATTGTTGATTTCATTTATTAGTAATTTTGACTTTTGGGAACCAATTGTATCATTCTAACTACTAATCAATTTGGTGTATTATCAATGTGATTACAACAATAATACTGGTGTCTAGTTTATTCTGCCACCTTGTATAAAAGTATCATACATAGATATATATCCGTTATGCTCCAGGTTAGGACCAAGGAAGAACCACACGAACACAAGAGTAGAAATGATGAAGATATATTACACAGAATAATAATACAAGATGTTGAAGGTGTTAGTATGACTGTCAGTCTGGTTTGGAGTGAACTACTATCGGCTCGACTCAATTTGTCTCTCTCTCTTGAGAGGTGTAGTATACATAGTGTAGGGAAGAGTTCATTCTGTAGTTATAGGTAAGGACCCATAACAATATCCAGTATATTTGACTAGCAATTGTTCTTTAAACTTGTACTGTTAAGAACAATAGACATTTTGTATCTATTAGATTTAATGATAATTTTTTTTCTAATGTGCAAGCATCCTTTCACAAATGTGGTTGTTGAGAATGGGTAGATTGGCCAAAATTCAGTTTCTCTAGTCCAAACACATGATATATATATATATATATATATAACAACAAAAACCAAAATCACTCAGGGACTTTGTGCTAAAATCAGATTTTAAAGTTTGATCAAAGACAATCATCTCATCACTTGTAAGTTGCTTGGTCCTCTTTTGATCTTATCATCTGATAATCACCAAAGTATGAATCTGAGAGTTATGATTTGAATCAGACACCGTGAGTGTTATTTGGTGTTTGTTAGTGTTACTGCTCTTAGTTGAATTTCTAGAGACATTGAGCAGTTAATAAATTTGAAGTACATTACCATACATTATGAATGGCAGTGGCAGCATAAACAGTGGATTAAAGAATAAATTTCTTCACTCCACTAATGAAGGGATTGAAAATACATTTATGTCACATAATGTTATAGAAGTTTAAGTAAAAGAATTACACTATGGTGACATCTAGAAAAATATTTAATGTTTATGGGCAAGGAGTCCTAACTGACTAGCAACTATGAAATTTACTTGCAAAGTTATGTTCTAGAGAAACATCATTGAAAGATGACTCCAAACTGGAGTGTTTATTCAGCATTGATGATGAAGCTCTAAAGTCATTAGTGTTCTGAAAATGCACATTTATATTCCAGTAGCTGCAACATGTCCATAAAAGTGTTCTGCGCAATGAAAGGCTGCATACAGCAAGAATAGGTCAGGAAACAATTTTTGCACACAGTCGGTCTGTTCTACCCCCACTGCCATATTTACATTACTAGTTTTGACTGCTGTAAAATGCTTTCAGGAGGGAAACTTTCTCTAATGAAAACCAAATTTAAGAGTTTGTCAAAAACTTTTGCACATTAAAAATTACAGATTTTAACTGGAGGTATGCAAGATTTGACAACTAAGTGGCAACAAGTCATTGCAAATAATGGTGAATATATAATTGAATAAAATATAATTATCTTTTGAAAGATAAAATTGATAAACAAAAAATTATTTGTGACTCAACCTAATATTGTTGAAATATTTTATTGAATTTTGTTAAAATGGTTAATCTGAAGGAGTTTCCACATTAATATTAATATTGGGACCTCTTTAAATGCTTATTGTAAGTTGTCCTGCTTTTACAATAAAAGTCTTCAGAATCGGATCTAATACTGATAAAATAAGTATCGACTTTTTTTAATAAAATATTAGTTTGTTTTGTTTTTTTTACTGTTTGATAACCTGTTTTCTCAAGTGTTTTGTTAATCACATTCAACTTAGTTGCCTCTGGCTTCTTTAACAAATAAAAATCCCGAAAGTGACTTCTTCTTCACCAAAACTCAATATTAAAAGAAATCTCTAAGGATATCTGAAGGCATATTTCCCAAATGCTTCTAAAAATATATCATGGACAGATGTTAAATGCATTTTCTTGAGAAGCATTGTCTGAATATTTCCAACTATAAGATCTTAACATCCATTTTCTTTTTTACTTTTTTTTTTTGTAAAATCAGAAAATAGACCTGTGGATATGGAACAAATTTTAAACCTGTTTCCCTGGTCAGATCAAAAAGTTATGCATTAAAAAACATTTTAAGCTTAGTGAATATCAAATCTACTTTCTTGGATTGAGAAGGAAAATGTTTAGGTTATTTTAAAATGTATCACTGAACCTACTTAAAATATTTCCTCAATGACATCACTACTATTTTCATTATGTCAAGAAAGAAATTCTCTCTTTTTATCAAAAGCATTTGGTCATGTGTGATTTAGAAATCTAGTATCTTTTTCAACATATTTACTTATATTTTTAGATCTTTACACCGAACTAAATTTATATAAATATCAGTTTTGGGCAGACAACTTTGGTTCTTAGGCTTTTGGTGAGAAATCAGAATTCATACCAGATGTTGCGCTTAAAGCAGTTTTGAATTTCTAAAAATACTAGACAACATTTTGATCTGTTGGGTCACACTTCAAAAGGAAATTATGATGGAAAAAATGATTATCACTAAATCTGCACCTTTAC
This sequence comes from Acanthosepion esculentum, assembly GCA_964036315.1. Classification (NCBI taxonomy): domain Eukaryota; kingdom Metazoa; phylum Mollusca; class Cephalopoda; order Sepiida; family Sepiidae; genus Acanthosepion; species Acanthosepion esculentum. Next base: position 133,566,033 of record OZ038483.1, on the reverse strand, counting down.
ATTTTACAGTGTGTAGTTAAAACAGAAAGCCTGAATAAATTTATACATAAGCTTTATTCCACTTGTGGAAAAAATCAACTTGTGGTGGACTTCACCACATTAATTTAACTTTAGATTAGGAAACAGGGCTCACACAAAAAAGGATAACCAAAAGACATTGTTACGCATAAAATATGTATTTAACAAAATATACAATATCAAACAACGATGTGAAAGAAAGCATCCATTTAAGTAAGAAAATATTGAATTAACCAAGAGTTGTCTTTCTTTATCTGTTATTTTAGTGTTCCAAGTTCATGGAAGAATGTTCATAAGAATCTCTTGTAATGATTGTTCTTGAAAGATATTGCTGTGTAAGAAGAGTTTATGTGAGTGGGTACAGGGTATGTTCAGCATGTGAGTGTGTGTGTGTGAGTGAGAAAGTTGGTGTATGGTTTCAAGTGTCATGGATTCGTCTGGCAGTTGAAATCTCACTCGTTGGGATTAGAAAAATCTTGGCTTAAATAAGCAACTATAGGCTCCAAATTGTTGCGCGGGAAGAATTATTCTTCACGTGCAAACAATCTGATTGGTTGGCATCGACCAATCAGCGAGCAAGCTTTGGGGAGACTTAAGAAAGCTTCTGTGATCCGTTTCTCCCAAAATTGCACAAAATTGACTACTTAAAAATAGAGCGATTACAAAATTGTCACATTACTGTGATTTGTAAATTGCCTGTAGAAATGTAGTGGTGATTTATTAACCAATGAATGCTTGGCATTGTATGTGATTTGTATTTTTGTATGTATGTATGTTCGTGCGTAATAGAGCCACACAAACTGCTTATATCTATAGTCGACTATTCCATTCTCAACAGGAGTGGAAGAGAGATCTCAATTACTTCTGAATACTACACAGTGTATCACTTGCAAAAGTGAGGCTTTTCTTAAGTAGTTTCTATAACACCTGGTTATTTACTTATATGCAAATAGGCTAATAAATAAGCATAGGATAGTATTCTGTAATTATCATTTTATAATTATCTCCCTTTGAACATTTTTTGTTTCTTCCATTTCAGCACAAATGCAAACCCTACAATATTATCATTCAGTCACAAAACGGATTTATTTTGCAGTCTTTTGGTTAGTGCATTTTAGTTGTGCCTTAATTCAATGCTGTAGAGTGGGTGGCCATATTTAAATATAAATAAATAAATGGCAGAACTTCCCAACGAACAGATTTGACAAAGCTTGCAATAAACAATTACAAGAAAAAGAAAAGGAAAGAACAAGGCAAAAGATAATATAAGGCAAGCAAACAATATATACAAGGCAAATTAACAGTAATAAGGCAAAAAGTTCACAAACTAAGAATTGGGGTTGACAGACAAGAACAATTTCTGATAAACAAATGCAGCATTCTTACTTCAAGTCAAGACAGACTGGGACTGCCAGATGAAACTGAGAACCATACTATTCTATTGGCTAGGAGGAAATCCCAGCATGCATTTGTGTTATTCTACCTATAAATTAGGGAGGGAAATATTTTGCAATCATTTCATGTAGAATTGGAACCAAGAAATACCGATGGTTACAATCCACTATTTTCTCTATTTTGATGTTACAAACAGACAGACACACTAATACTAAAAGAGTAGTTTTAGTATTTCATAGGTGATTTATAAACCTACCCAAATGTACATCTTAGCATTTTTTCATCAGGATAAGGAGAAAAGAAAACCAAATGGAGTGAAATAGGAGTAAGAAGATGAGATCATACAAATATTTAATGAGGAAGAGGACTTCTTTATTTTTATGTACCGTGTCCTTTCAGGATATAAGCAATCATGGCTCTCCACTTGCCCCTATCACTTGTAGCTCTCAATAAGTTTTGTCCCTTTGCCACTTCCCCCAGACCATGTTCTGTCATCCACTTGCTTAAGCCCACTAAGTATGTCATGCATTGCTTTCTCTTGTTTCTCTTTCCCTCTATTCGACCTGTGAGTATCAGATTCTCCAAGCCTTCCTTTCTCATTACGTCTCCCATAAATTTCAGCTGCCTCTTCCTGATTTTAAGTATAAGCTTCCTCCTTGTTTGCATCCTCTCCAAAACCTCATCATTGCTCACATGCTCAGTTCATGATATCCTTAGCATCCTTTTGTAGAACCATACCTCCACTGCCTTGTGTCTCATCTTCATCTTTGAGGAGACCATCCAACATTCACTGCCATGAAGGAGGACAGATGTCATGTCGCAGTTCAGTACTCTTTTCTTTGTTACCAAAGAAATCCTCCTGTCTCATAATACTCTGCCTAGCTTTTGGAATGCGTCTTTGGTCATCCCAATACGTCTTCGGATCTCAGCATCGCACTTACTGTCCTCTGTCATAACACTTCCCAGATATTTAAATTTCTGCACCTGCTTGATTTTAGTGTCCCTGACCTGTAAATCGCATTTCAGGCTCATCTTTTTGCCGTTGACCATGCATTCTGTATTCTTGTAGTTTATGCTTAGTCCCTTCTTCTCACTCTCTTTTGCTACCTTCTGTAGAAGGTTTTGTAGTTTCTTTTCTGTGTCTGCTATTAGTATTGTGCGTCAGTACCGCATCATCTGCATATCTTATGTTGTTAAGATTGTGACCGCCAATGATGAATCCCGGTAGGATTTCCAATTCTCTCAGAATTGCCTCGCTGTATAGGTTGAATATGTCCAGTGAGAAGACATCCTTGCCTTACGCCCCTTTCTATCTGCTGAACTCATTCTCTGTGTACATGTATGCCAGTATAGGTTCTTGTTTCCATTGTGTCCCTTGTATCTTCTTTTCACACTGTCCTTATATTTTTCTTTCAGGTGCGGGTCGCTTAGGAGTTTGTTGTATTGCAATTTGGGTGCTGCATTAGGCTTCTTCAGTTTCCGTAGTTTCACTCTTAGTTTACATACAACAGAGCGATGATCGCTTCCACAGTCAGCACTTGCATAGGTTTTGCATTCCTGAATCTTTTGTTAGAAAATCATCAATCAAAGAATTCAGGTTATTACCTTGTTTTGAACACAATACCCTTACAGTGCTAGGAAATATATAAATAACTTATCTTGAAGATATTTTGTGAATGACTATTACTGCTTATATAGTTTGATATTTATCAGAATTCTGTCTTTCTTCTTCTGTGGGCCATGTCCCTTCAGGACATAGGTGATCATGGCTCTCTATAATTTCCTGTTCTTTGTAGTCAGAAGTAAATGTTGTCTTTTCATTATATCTCCCAGACCCTGTTCTGCCATCCATTCACTCAAGCTCTATATGTAGTACATGCACTGTTTTCCTTTATCTGTCTTGCGTTCAATACATCCTGTGAGTGTCAAATTTTCCAAGCCCTCTCATCTCATTATGTACCCTAGAAATTTCAACTGTCTTATAGCAAAAAAAAAAAATGGCAAATTACGAGGGTCATTCAATAAAAAAGTTGAATTTTTCGGTATAAGGACTTCTAATACAGATAGAAGGTTACTCTTTTTTATTTTTTTTTGGTTTACTTCTTTTTCACATGGATTTAATTTCTTTTGCAGATTAAAAAAAAAAACTTTGAGAGTTTTGGTGATTAACAAAGATGGCCGACCAAGAAGCATGCTCCAGGATTGAACAGTGGTCAGTTATCAAGTTTTTGGTTGCTGAAGGGTGCAAACCAGTTGGAATTCATAGGAGAATGTCAGCTGTGTATGGTGCCACATGTTTCAGCCCCAAAAAATGTCTACAAGTGGGCTAAATTGTTTAAAGAAGGACGGAGCAGTGTTGAGGATGAAGACAGGCCTGGGAGGCCTACAGAAGTGAGGTCTCCTGAGGTGATCGAATCAGTCAATGACCTCATTCAGTCTGACTGAAGGGTGACAGTGGATGACAATGCAAGGACTTTGAGCTTATCTGTTGGGACAAACACAGGGGTCATCAGTCAGAAGGAGTCATCTTGCATCATGACAACGCAAAGCCTCACACAGCAGCCCAAACAGTGCAGACCATCAACGAGCTGGGAACTGCTCCCTCATCCCTCTTACAGCCCAGACCTTGCCCCTTCAGACTTTCACCTGTTTGGTCCCTTGAAAGCGTTCACGAGAGGCACGAAGTTTAAAAGTGACAATGAAGTCAAAAGTGTTGTGAGCGACTGGCTGAGACATCAGTCCAAAGATTTTTATGCTGAGGGAATACGGAAGCTTGTGCACAGATGGGAAAAGTGTGTGACAGTGCTGGGAGACTATGTTGAAAAATAAAAAATAAAGTAAGCTTCTATCTGTATTAGAAGTCCTTATACTGAAAAATTCACCTTATTTATTGAATGACCCTTGTACTTTGTCAAATCAAGCAACAGTGTGTCATGTGTATCCTATGATGGAAAATGTGGCAAAAAAGAAAGTTACTTGCCGATAAAAGGGCATGTATTCAGCATGATCTGCTGAAGATGGAATATTCAAATTAGAAACAAGTCAGTTGCAGGAGTCGCCATAAAAGTATTTTGATATGCTAATATTGTGTGCCCTCTCTCAGTTGTCAATGAATGAAAAAAATGCTCAATCGATAAAAGCAGTTGATGTTCTTGAATCGGGGATCAAAGACAAAATTTGTGTATTTGGCTACTGCATTCGTCGGTGAGTGAGTTATTTTTCTGACCAATTATGTACATTATGATCTGTGACATATTACCTGCAAATCGAAATTTCGACATTACTTTCTGCCCCTGATATTCAAGTTTGAACTTACAGTGATTTGTTCTCTTTGTTGTGGAAATAATCTGCGACAAATATTTCCTTTGCAATCCAAGAACTCTTACATGTCTCTATAGCATCTAAATCATTTTGCTTTTTGTGAGTTGGTGGAGATTAAATAAGCAACTTCTGAGTTTATTTGATACTTGTTAATGATACACACATTTAATTGAATAGTAAATCTTTGTACCTCTTTACCTGCAACTTTGTGTCTGTATCTCTGTTGTGACAAAAAATATTTTACTTTGAATTTCTGTTGAGTTACAAAACTTTGCTGAATTTGTTCCTAGAACAGAACATAGCAGTCTTGAACTCACTTCATTATCAAGGTTCTATGAGAATGGTTTGTTAACCTTCACTTTACTGTCAGCTCCCTACATGTGTGTTGATAAAGATGTTGGAAAGAGATCAATTTCTCTTTAACTAGCTGATATTTTAATTATTTTTCTCTAAATGCTTGCTCAGCATGAGATTTAATAGAGCTAGTGAATTTATTTCAATTTTGTGTTTTCTCTGTTGATGTTATAAAAAACATATTTTGATATCTTTAGCAAAAGGATTTCTGCATAATAAATAAAAATACCTATGCCAATTGTTGTATAATTGTAACACACGAGATTTTGATAGTAACATGTGACAAAACATTAGTGCAATGTGATGATATTAGATAGACAAATAAACAAGTACTTGTTGGCAATCGCCTGTTTTACGATTTTTTATTCAAACACCAATAATGAGGTTTCTTTCATTTCGGTTTCCATAAATAAATGACACCAACAAAGACAAATTTTCAAATATTTACAGGAATATAAGTTAGTATTTACATTTTAATATATATTTAGTTTTAATGCAATTATATTTTTATATATGCCAGGACAATAAATTTATTTCAGTTCTCAGGGATGTCAATCTGAAATTATGTTATCATTATTCAATATAAACACTATAACTGCATGAAAAAACTAAAGTATGCCAGTCAATATCACATAATGCAGCTAGTATGAAGGTTAACCAGTATAAAACACTATATAATTAAAATCCAATCTCTTTTTTCTTTTTTGTGCTACGCGGCTTCAGAAAATTGGCAGTCATGGCTCACCACAACTTCCTATTCTTTGTTGCTCCTTTTTAGTCCTACTTCTGCCATCCAGGTTAGGTTAGGAACATTCCTTGTTACCCTCTGCACTTCATTATCTGCTGTGAGTGTGAAATTCTCCAAGCCCCCTTTCATCATGTCTCCCAGAAATTTCAACTGTTTCTAAGTGTCCTTCTTGTTTCCATTTTGCTTATTACTTCCCCATTATTCACATGATCCATCCACATTATTCTTAACAGTCTTCTGTAGGACTATATTTCTGTTGCCTCAAGTTTCCTCTTCATTTGTATAGCAGTTCAGCATTGTACTATTGCTATAAATAGAAAGACAACATGAAATATTTCTGTGTCAATTATAAATGGCAGATATGAAAAATAATATGTGCAATAAAATAGTCATTTTCAGATATCTATTTTATACAGGTAACCAAAAAATGTGAAGCGTCAGTTCGTCATGTGAAGCGTCAGTTCATCATGTAATGCATGTGATGTGTCTGTTCATCGCGTGATGCATGTGAAGTGACAGTTCATCATGTGAAGTATGTGAAGAGACAGTTCATCATGTGATGCATGTGAAGTGTTATTTCACATTTCTCATTATAAACTGTCATATATGAGGATTGATATTACAGAACCCTTTTCTTTGTTTCTAATTAAATTTCCCTGTTTCTTAATACTTCACTTCTGGGAAGACATAAACTGTCAAGTGTGCAAAAGAATTTAATCTGTATCAAACTCTGGAGAGTCATAAAAAATATTGAAAGTCGTTTAGACCTTCCAGTGAGAAATCATTTGGATTGCTTAGTACATCCTGAGAATGGAATATGGGCAGTTAATTCAGAAACTTCATGTCTTTGAATGAAGATTTAATTTTGGGAAGTTGATGATTTGGTTCATGAAATTTAACTGGAAAATTTCAAACATTTGTGGGAAGAATACAAGAAAGAAAATCTATAAAGAGGCTCCAAGATAAAGCAGCAGCTTTATCAGCATCTGACATTTCTTACATTCTAATGGAAATGAAACAAACTGGTGATATTCTGAGTTATATCTGGAGGACCCTGGGGTTAATGGTAACAATGATTCAGCCCTAAAACTCTGTCTGACCCCAGGGTCATCATTTAACGAATGCTTCACTGGAGTCACAACAAAAGTTGTATGGAATTATATGTATTTTTTCTGTCCTATGCTATAGATACCTTCTTTGTCCTTAAAATCTGTTCTATCCAGAATATTTCTTAATGAAATTTGCTTTCATTAGCAAAATAAAATTTAGGAAAGACTATTACATAGAAATATTAAAAAAAATATTGTTTTTATTGTGGGGATATCGTGTAGAAAGTGGTGTTGGTGAACTGGGTTCAGATTCTAGTGCAGTTCACTTTGTTCTCTTTTATTCAAATTCCGTGAGGGAAGGCATGAATCCACTTCTTTTTCCTTGTTTGATGGTTTGTTTGGGGTTTTATGGCATATCAACCACTATGGGTTATTTAATGCCAGATCCAGTATTTACTAAATATATCAAAAACATATAGCTGGCAACATCATTGTTTCAAAAACGTATAGCTGGCAACATCATTGTTTCAAAAACGTATAGCTGGCAACATCATTGTTTCAAAAAAGTGTAGTTGGTAACATCATTGTTTCAATGTGCTGGAAAAAACCTGGAAGTTCACTATTTTCCCATAGCTGGGACCCCAACAGGTGCTACCACCCTGGGTCAGGGTGGACCTGGGAACACCAGCAATTAAGAGGTGGTTCCATGCTTCCTCAAAACCTCCTGATCAGAGGCGTTGCTGTTGGATGCAGTTTAACTTTCGTACCCAGGACGACTTTTTTCTTCTCATCTATGTATTAAATAGCAATGTAGACTGGGTTGATTAGTCTTGGATGTCAGTCAGTCTAGAAGGACAACACTGAATTGAAATCTTTCCAAATAAATCATTGCAATTCAAAATAACAAAGTTAAAGGAACTGTTTGAGAAGATTCATCATCATCCACATTCTGAATAGACATTGTAGTTTTCAAATACAGTGATTTTGAACATAATTAATAAAACATTATTTTTTGTTTGTTCTATATGACAATAAAAATTTGTGTAAAAATAATTAATTAAATCAGCAGTTCTATAAGTCTTTAAATTTTAGGAACTTCTCAAGGAATAGCAGAGAACATGAAACATTTGTTCAGAATCACTAACTCTGAATGCAAGACATTTTTGCATTAAAACATTTTGGAACTATTGTGTAAAGAAAGATTGCTTCAAAAGTTTGAAACTTCAGAATGGAAAAACAGAAAAATAAAAGTAATTCTATTGGTTACAGCTGTGGACTGTGGTTATATAATTGTGTGTAATTTTCATCAAAAATAAAGGTTATGGATCTGTGTTTATTGAAGGTCAAATGTTGACAAGAGTTTTCCAAAGGTTAAACTCTTTTACTTGTCCAACAATTTTTTTTTTTTTTTGCTTTGACTGGAATTTGGATCAAATATGCAAAATGCTTATTTGCATAAAATGCATCATAGGGAATTTCACTGGTGGGAAAAATAATCTGTCTCGATTTACAGAGTGGATCAAAATGAGGGAATTTGGATCAAATATGCAAAATGCTTATTTGCATAAAATGCATCATAGGGAATTTCACTGGTGGGAAAAATAATCTGTCTCGATTTACAGAGTGGATCAAAATGATGGAATTTGGATCAAATATGCAAAATGCTTATTTGCATA
>OZ038483.1:133499972-133549972 GCA_964036315.1 Acanthosepion esculentum | reverse complement strand
TATTGCAATGTGATATCCATCCTCTTATATTGCTATGTGATATCCATCCTCTTGTATTGCAATGTGATATCCATCCACTTACATTGCTATGTGATATCCATCCACTTATATTGCTATGTGATATCCATCCTCTTGTATTGCTATGTGATAACCATCCTCTTATATGACAGTGAATGCTGGAAAATCTCCCCACAGATGAAAAGAAAACTGGAGGCAAGAAAAATGTGGTTTTACAGAAAGATACCAAGAATTCCAGTGAGTAAGCAACAATCAAATCTTAAAGAAAACGCTAACAAAAAGAACACTTATGCTAGGTATCAGAAAGAGATCAGCTGAAATTGCTTGAGCACATAATAAGGAAAGAGGGTTCGGAAAACTCAACTCTCACAGGGCATGTTGAGAAAGAAGAATGCTGCATGTTACCTACGTAACGAGCTTATGTAAATGGATGGCAAAACAGGGGATGGGAAGATTGGGAAAGAGATAAATTCTGCTAAAGGCCACAAACAAGAGATAAGTTGTCAAGAACTATGAACACTTGTATCTTTGATGTAAATAGCAATAGGGAGGTTCAGATTCCAAAAATCATAAGTCAATGGTCAAGATTCTAAAGTTCATAAATCAGTCTTGCAAATTCAATGTCAAGATATGCTGGGGGCATAAATCAAAAGGGTTAGAAATCCACATCACAATTTGCAATTCACAACTACACCTTCGTCCATGAATAGCCAAGCACTCCTGTGATCCAAAGTAGCATTCTTTCATTGAGGTAAGAAAGGTTGTGATTGATTGAGACTGATAGGGAAGCACAATTTTCATATTTCAATGCCTACTGAAGTCAACCCAGTCTTGGTTCTGATTTTCTTTTTTTGACAGCACAGAAGACACAAATTCTTATTCAAGGTAGGACTTGGTTTTCTCCATCATTGCCACACTCCCAAAAGGATATGGGACAAATAAAAAGAATTTGCTATCTTAATATTCAACTCATGCCCTAATCACTGTGCCAGGTGAAGGGGAAACTAGTAAATGCACATACCTGTGAATGTCTGTCGTATATGTCTTGGAGAGTGGGGGGGGTGCAATAAAAAATTTCATTATTTGACATAGTTGAAATTTTAAAAAAATTTTCATTGCATAATGTTACTAACATCATGTTCTTTTGATAAGACACACAGACTGCTTTTTCCCAGAACTGTTCCTTTTTGGAACAGACTCCCAAGGGGATGCTTCCCTGACAGCTACAATTTTGGTCTCTTTCAGTCTATGGTCAATTGATATGTATCTTACATGTTCTTATAATATCTATTTCTTACTTGCTCCTTCCTTAAAACAATTTCACTCGGTAACACATGATGAGGGTAGGGGGTTCTTCACAAATCAAAAGAATCAAATATCAACACCACAACTCGCAGTATACAACTATCTTCTTTGCCTGCAAAGAGCTAATCAAATCCTGTGGTCCAGAGTATCAACAATTACCATGTCTCGATATTGATTCTGATTTTCCTTTTAATTCTGATTGTACAAAGAACACAAATTCTTTTTCGAGGTAAGAATTGGTTTTCTCCTTCATCACCACATATTGATATATCAATGACATTTTCATATTAACAGAAAACCTCAATGAACAGACTCCCAAGGGGATGCTTCCCTGACAGCTACAATCTTAGTCTCTTTAAGTCTATGGTCAATTAATAACTGTTAGGGTCCAAGGTTAGGATCAAGGAAGAACAACACGAGCACAAGAGTAGAAATAAAGATATATTACACAAAATAATAATACAAGAGGTTGAAGGTGTTAGTATGACTGTCAGTCTGGTTTGGAGTGAACTACTATTGGCTTGACTCGATTCCGTCTTGTCCCTCTCTCTTGAGAGGCGCAGTATTCACAGTGTCAGGAAGAGTTCACTCTGTCGTTATAGGTAAGGTCCCATAGCAATGACTATCCTACATGTTCTCATAATGCGTATTTTTTACTTTCTCCTTCCTTAAAACAATCTCACTCAGTAACACTTTACCTTGAGTGGCTCCGAGGCCTTCTATTAGGTGAATTAACTGTAAATAAAGAAAAAATTCAATTAAGTACATTGACAAAATTTTACTGAAAAAGAAATATGGTCTGTAAAACAAATGCTTTAAGGCTATGAACTTGTTGATATACTTACGGACACTAATATATAAATTGAGGTTTTGAGCTTTTATTCGCTTAAATAATTATAGACTTTTTATATGATGTGTGTCAGGTTTGTTCATTTATTATTTCAGGGTTTTCTTTCTTCAGCACTCATCAGCGTATATCCATTTTTAGGCCTGATGTACTCAGTGAATGTTGGAATGAAAATGGTTCACTTTTTTCCTAGTACATAAGATTAGTTCTCTAAGATAATGATCTTGCATATATTGAGTTGAGAAAATGACTTCTACTTTCTGTTCTTCTACTTTCCATGTTTGATTATCACAAGATAAAATCAGGATGATTTAGGAGACAGTCTTCTAGGAAATTTAGATTTGACATTTTAATAGAAATTAGTATGTACACGTCTTTAGTTGGAAGAAAAATCTGATTCATAGTCCTGGCATAGCTGAATGTTTCTATTTATTTTTTCAGTAATATTAAAGAAATTTAATAGAAAAATATTGATGCCAAAATGTGGATACAAGCTGAAGTAAAAATGCAAATAATGAAATTCTTATTTTTAAAGGAAATAATAAAAGATATTCTCTGTGAACTTTGATGTCACCTAGAAGAAAATTAATATGGAATTGATCAGAAGAAAGTAAAATCAAAAAACGACATAAAAAAAGAATGAAGTGTAAAGAAAGAAAGAAAAAAAATATGACAGTTTAACTGAAAGAAAGAAAGAAAAAAATATGACAGTTTAACTGAAAGAAAGAAAGAAAAAAAATATGACAGTTTAACTGAAAGAAAGAAAGAAAGAAAGAAAAAAAATATGACAGTTTAACTGAAAGAAAGAAAGAAAGAAAGAAAAAAAATATGACAGTTTAACTGAAAGAAAGAAAGAAAGAAAGAAAGAAAAAATATGACAGTTTAACTGAAAGAAAGAAAGAAAAAGAAGAATGATAAATGAGGAAGATGTTTAAAATATAATTTTAATATGGAGAAAATTCAGAAGAAAAATAATGAAAGAAAAATCAAACAGAAAAAAATGGAAAAAGATGATGGGACATAAAATAGATTTTTAACAAAATATACGAAAATTATAAAAAAACATAAAAAATTGGTTTTGTAACATATTCTTTGTAAAGAATCTTGAGTGTTTTATTTTTTTGTATAAATACTGATTTCTTTTAACAATTGCATTTTTATATCACATTAACAAATGGAATTATATGGATAATATTTAACACGCAAGAATATGAATGGAAAAAGGAAAAAAAAACAGAAGAATAGAAATAACAATTTTTTTACTTTACTTTTCTTCTAAATGTCACATATTTTTTTTTCAAAATTCACTGGTGACATGTAAAATCTTTTTTCTTTTTTTATTTGATTCATTTGTTATTTGCTTGCCAAAAAAACGTAGAATTTTCATTCTTATTTCTTTTTGGTTTCTGCAGGAAGCCAGAATTATTTTTTTTTATTAACTCCAATCATTTCTTCAGATTGAATGCACAACTTTACCTTTGGGCATTTCTCTCTCTTAACTAACGCAGTCACTTCTAATAATGTTTCTGGTTTTAGTTCAAGGTCTCACCTGATTTTCAAAGTGTTCAAAATATTTTTTTAATCTCTTCAAAATTGTAATGTTTTATTTGCTGACTGGATACAATTTTGTATGCCACTGAAAGTTTCATGAAAGTGTTTTAAAAACTTCTGAGCCAAGTACCCAATTTGGCTAAATTAAATCTAATCCGGGAAAAAAAATAAAATTTGCCAGGATGTCATTAACCGGAGAATCGTTTTGAGGATTTCAAGTAAAACTGGGTTAGAATTTTTAAAGAGATTATTTGTTTCTCAAAAAGAGCAACATAATATTGTTCCACATTTACCATATCTGAAGAATTGACTTTGAAGAAAAAATTTAATTGTTTCATACTGTATTCTTTAGTAATTCTAATTTCTAGGATTTAAATTTAAATTGATCTTTCTCTCACCCTTTCTCATATGTCAATTCCTGTATTGGTATATAGCTGAGAGATTAGAGCATTAATGTTCTGACCATGAGACCCAGTTTCAAATCTCACCCTGGATCATTTCTTAAGGAGGCGGCTTCTTAATAATATCTGCCTGAGAAAATGATCCTAGAATGCAACACCATTAAGAAGTGCTAAACAACTATGCCACAAGTTGACTGAAGCCCTGAGAGTGAAAATGGATTAGACAAAACTGTTTGGAGGCCATTGATAGATCGGCTAGCAAGAAGTTACAAGTCATCATGACCGAGGGTTTGATGTAGTGGTTTTGTTCAACTATTGACAGACCAGAAATTGAATCTGTAACTAAAGTACATTCAGCATTAATATGGCTGATTGCTCATATCCAAGTGTGTTTGTCTGCTAGGGTGACTAGTTAATACCTATTGCAGACTTCTGCTCTGAGACATTTGTGTAACAAATCGTGACAATGACTTTAAATAGCCATTGTCACAATTTGTTTTTTAGGCTAGTAGCATGATCAAATCTTACCAACCTAAAATTTCTAACATTTTTCAACTGTCATCTGCTGCCTTTATTAGGAAACTTATTCTTTTTAGGTATATTTACAAATGTCACCCCATGTTGCTTTTCCACTTGATCCAGGCACAATATTTAAATGTCTGTGGTAAGGCACTTCCTTTTCTGGATATGACATATACTTTTTTGTAACCTCCTTTCTTTTACCTTTTGGTCTTCTTTGACCACCAGTGCTGTGGTTGGTTACCAGTACTGGCTCTACCAGCTGTCACAGCACTAAAATCTTTCTTCATATGCCTCGTTGAAGCTTCTTCTTTGATAGTCTACTAATAATGAATGTCTAGATTGATTGATTTGTTTTTATGGTTTATCAACCCTTTGCAGGTCATTTAAAGCCAGAAAATATTTTTAGATTCTAAGAATTTTATAGAGATAATAATGGTTTGGTGATAAAAGTCTTACTAATTAACCTATAGTTGGGAGGAGAAGAAGTGGATTCATACCTTTCACATAACAGAATATAATGAACTTGACTGAAATTGGAACTCTACTCTCCAAAGTCAGTTTAGAACATGTACACAATACCTCATCTCAGAAATATAGACACATACAGAAGCAGCAGTTCGCAATAGTTTCGTCCCATCTTTCTAGTGTGACTAATGATAAAGCAAAGCTTAAGTCACTTAACCTTCTTTTTTATCGATCAGAGGAATTTAATTCTCATCGTTGGAGATAGTCTGTTTTGTTACATTGTCCTTGCAGGCTTTTTCATTTATCCTACACTATAAAATATCATCTTATATTACCAATATGAAAATAATAAACGGATAACACAATATCATCTTATATTACCAATATGAAAATAATAAAGGGATAACACAATCATAATACCAAAATCAAATTTTTGCCATTCAGTCAAATATTTTGCATTTAAAAATATATATGGATTTTGAAGTGTGTTCATATAAGAATGATATCCTCTAGAGATCCAGAAATCCATTGCCTTTTTTATCAAGACATTTCTTACTGTCTCAAGTATTTTGAACATCTAATCAGATCATATGAAACTTATTTGGTTTATTGATTTAGCCTTTTTTCTGCTTTCCTTCAGTCATGAAATATTACACTGCTTCAACTTTTTTTTGTATCAGTCAGTCAGTTACGTGCCATGTTTGATACATGCTTAAGCAATCATGTCTCTTTCAATACATGACTGACGAAGCAGATTTTTTCACGCATTAAGTTGCCATTTCTTTTTGCGGTAGACCGATTGCCATCCAAGGCTATAGAACCCAGTCTGTCCTGCTATTTACCCATAGCTTTAGAAGGAGAGGATTCATAACTTTCCCAAGGTATTAGCACATAAGTGAATGTAATGGATTTGACTGGAATTTGAACTCTGCTCTCTGATTCCTCAATCCGAGCCGCTATCCATTACTCCATTGTGCCTCCTAGAGTAGAGTTTTATATTTAATACAACTGAAACTGAGGTATTACAACATTCTGAGGTAATGGTAATATTAGCCGTTTCCTTATAAGGAAACATCTGATATTGATTGACCAGTCATTTAATGCTACTTTCTGTTGAAATGTATAAAATCTTTCTATTAAAACAATTTTTCAGGGAAACTATGTAATTATTGCTGAATTATTGCTTTGTCATTCTTTTAGCTAGAGCACCAAAGAGACCATGTTTGGCAATTAAATTGGCTGAAATTGACCCCAATTCTCTGAAGTGAGCTACTTGATATGCACATTTTGCAGAAGCTTCTAAAGAAGTCTTACAAAGTCCAACGCATCTTTTGTAATGCATGTATGATAAGCTTTTGATAGCCAATGAACTTTTAACTCTTGCTTTTCTGAAGAATCTTCCACTTAATTACATGAGTTTAAATGTTGAATTCTAATTCTGTTGGATTTGATTGATTGAGTCAAATGAAATGACCCAGGGGAACATCAGATAGTGGGTTGGTAACCATTTTGCAAAGGTGCATTTAAATAGATTCTTTCTGCATATTAACAAGTGACCATTTGATTATTATCTTATCATAGCTTACATTGGTGCAATGTTGCAATATGCACCCTCGGCAATAAATGACGGTTGAAATGTTCAAAACTATTGATAAAATAAAAAACCCAAAAAGCATAAACCTTTCAATTTTTCCATTCAAGTCTTTTATGTTCTGCACAAAAATCATTTTTCTAACAAGAAAATGTTTTTTTCTTTAAATAAGCTCAATAAACATAATAAATTTTGGTACCATACAAGAATTAATTGTATTTTAACATGATGTATAAGTACATACTGTATTTTAGTCTTTTACTTGTTTATTATTGATAAAATGATTAAAATTAATTCTAAGACGAAGAGATTTTACTAGATTTGAAAATTAAATAAATAAAATACCAAATAACAGTAATAGTATCTACAGTCTAGTCAACTGTAGTAGCTACATATATAGTTGGTATATCAAGGTCATGTATCTGTCCAATATAACTCCTTCCTTGATATATACTGTCAGTATCATATGCAAAGGTTTCATTAGCTATATCCTGGCATTTTTTGGAAGATTACATTTCAAAGATATATATGTATTGTATATTAAGTGATATCATGTGTATAACAGTTCCACAGAGTTTGGTAATGTCAGAAATTGAATATATTAAATATTTCATATATATATTAGAATTACTTTATAGGAATTTAAAATATTTCCTACATATTTTAAAATGCTGTCTCCTGTTGGTTGTTTCTTGGCTATAATAATATATTTGAGTATTTCGAGCCTTCCTTTCTTTCTCTCAATGATGTTCTGAGAGCATTCTTTTGAAATTTGGATCCATGATGTTATTATAGCATCCCACAATTCATCTAGATTGGTAGACGGCACATCCAGGATTCAAATTTTCACATCACATTCCAGATGTGCTCTATGGAATTGAGGTCTAGTGACCGTGGAGATGAATTTAACAAAGAAATTTCATTGCTATGTACCACAAACCAAATTTACCACAAATTTTGTGTGTAATTTTTGTATTCAAATGATCACTGTCCAAAAAAGAAATCTCTTGTATACAAGTGATAAAAATATAATAAAAAGCTTAATCTCATTACCTTACCAGTCATCATCAATGAAACTTGTATAAAAGGTGGATTGCTGCCTAAATACACAATATATATATATAATATTTATTTATTTATTTGTGTATGTCTGTGTTTATATATATATATATATATATATATATAGATAGATAGATAGATATAGATATATATAAATATATATAGATATGAATTTTGACAAATTTAATGATAACACAAAACAGCTTATTCAGAAATTTGAAAAGTTTATTAAAAACATTGATAGACATAATTTGTCCATATTATTGACCAAAACATGTTTGATATATATATTGTGTGTATTTAGGCAGCAATTTTTCATTGATGCATGTTTCATTAAATAATATAGATAAGTCTTGTCTATTTATTTTAAGTAAGTTCCTTTCATATTGTCTGATAAGCTTAATAACATTATCATTGAAAGACGAAAGGAAATCACCATATTAATATATGTTTAAATTCAATCTAAGCTTTCGGCTTACATAATCCATTATCAAAGATGACAATTACATTTCAATATATATAATCTCAAACATGTTTTGTTCAATAATATGAACAAAGTTCTGTCTATCAATATATTTATTAAATTTTTAAAACTTCCAAATAAGTTGTTTTGTGTTATTTGGTAAATTTGTCAAAATTCATATTAACTTCTATTTTATATTATTTATCTTTCTCAAGTACTTTTGAATGTTGCTCCATTCATTGTCAAGGCTTGTTCTGTGTGTAGTTAGGCAACTTATTTTCAATTCCAGCGTTCTCACATTTGATAGAGCCAATTTCAAGTCACTCAAGGTGACATCATATAAACGATTAAACTAAAATTTTTATGTGTGTCATTTTTTTTTTTATATTGAGCACACTACAATAAACAGTCCCACTCTGGAGAAAGATAGGTTATTTAATGTTGGCTGCATCTCTTTTATTGCAACAGCCTCCAGGATTTAGAATTTTTGTTTGCAGTGTGTCCTGTATAAAATTTTGGTGTTATCTATAATATAATGTGTGTGTGCATATTAGTGATGGGATGATTAATCAATATTGAGAATCGGAAATATTGGAATTTTGGCGGGTATTGGAATTGGAGAATTTTTAACCTAATTTCTGATTCCAAAAATGATTCTTTGGGTTTTGTTTAAAACGTTTTTATAAATATTTATTGATTTTAAACTATCAGTAATAATAAAATTTATACATCATAATAACACCTAAGCATGATGTAAAATTATTTTACTTGTGTAAGAAAAAAAATGAATGTGCAGGTTTCTACTCAGTTCTCAATTTTCCATAAAGTTCACTAGTTTAAAGTCTGTTTCAGTTCAAAATAAAATTTTTATTTTTAATTTCTTTTTAAACATTGTTAATTCACCTATTTAATATAATAAATTATTAACTTAATAATTATAATCAAAATTATGTAAGATAAACACAAAAAAATGAATTGACATTATTGTTCTGCCAGGCTCACTTTTAAGTCAATTTTTATTATGATTTTTAATTTAAAAAAAAAAAAGTGTTGTCTACATTTAAAAATTTAGAAGCATATTATATAAAATTTTATTTTAAAATTCAAATTTTCAATTATTCTTAAGGAGAAATTTAAAAACAATTCCATATAAGGAATTTCAATCGGCATTTAATCCAAAGGATCATATAAGGGTGGTGGTAGGCGTTTATGTTTCCTTTGGTGGGAATTCCATACATTCATTTGAATGTATGGAATTCTTGCCAATGTCATATTTGATTTCTTCACATAAAAAACTGGCCTAGTGTCACAAATTGTCCTCGTAGTGATGCAGCTAAATTACAACAATTTCTTGTATGCTTTTCATTGTAAGTCTGACAAAAATATTTTTCACTGAAAATATTATCGCATAATTTGTTTTTATAATAGTTTTAATCCATCATTTTTTAGTCTCAGTTATTGAAAAGATTTATTTTTGTTTCTGTAGCGTACTATGTAAACAAAAATAAATCTTTTTTTTAATAAAAAGTAAACATTCTTTTTATGAAACTTAAATTTGTTTCTACAAAATTCATGTATTTCTCAAAATTTTATAGTTTTCAAAATGTATTTACATCTTTATTTACTTAAAAAAATAAACAAACTTTTATTTGAAGTTTTAAAAAACCTAAAATTTAATTTCTGTCAAAAATTGTATTTAAATTTGTTTTACTAATATTTTTCTTTGACATAATTGAACTTTCCTGTTAAATTAATATGGCATTTACAATATTTTAACTTTTTTCTCATTTATTCCTCCTCGGAGCGAAATGAGATGTAAGTTTTATGAGTAGAAGTGTATAAAAAAAGTTAAAAACGAGTATTTTTATCCCATTTTTATCTGGCATGATTAAGCTATATAGTTTTTGCACTTTTAACTAACATGATTTATTTTAATATTTTTAAAATAAAACTAGTCAACTTTCATCTTCTATTAACCTAATAAATAACTGAAAATATTAACCCCATGCAAAAAATATATATTTAGTTGTTCGTATCCTTATGAAGATTTTAATCTTATATTTGAATGCTTCGTAACAAGTGAATCCCATACCTTATATTTGAATGCTTCGTAACAAGTGAATCCCATACCTTATATTTGAATGCTTCGTAACAAGTGAATCCCATACCTTATATTTGAATGCTTCGTAACAAGTGAATCTCATACCTTATATTTGAATGCTTCGTAACAAGTGAATCCCATACCTTATATTTGAATGCTTCGTAACAAGTGAATCCCATACCTTATATTTGAATGCTTCGTAACAAGTGAATCCCATACCTTATATTTGAATGCTTCGTAACAAGTGAATCCCATACCTTATATTTGAATGCTTCGTAACAAGTGAATCCCATACCTTATATTTGAATGCTTCGTAACAAGTGAATCCCATACCTTATATTTGAATGCTTCGTAACAAGTGAATCCCATACCTTATATTTGAATGCTTCGTAACAAGTGAATCTCATACCTTATATTTGAATGCTTCGTAACAAGTGAATCCCATACCTTATATTTGAATGCTTCGTAACAAGTGAATCCCATACCTTATATTTGAATGCTTCGTAACAAGTGAATCCCATACCTTATATTTGAATGCTTCGTAACAAGTGAATCTCATACCTTATATTTGAATGCTTCGTAACAAGTGAATCCCATACCTTATATTTGAATGCTTCGTAACAAGTGAATCCCATACCTTATATTTGAATGCTTCGTAACAAGTGAATCCCATACCTTATATTTGAATGCTTCGTAACAAGTGAATCCCATACCTTATATTTGAATGCTTCGTAACAAGTGAATCCCATACCTTATATTTGAATGCTTCGTAACAAGTGAATCTCATACCTTATATTTGAATGCTTCGTAACAAGTGAATCCCATACCTTATATTTGAATGCTTCGTAACAAGTGAATCCCATACCTTATATTTGAATGCTTCGTAACAAGTGAATCCCATACCTTATATTTGAATGCTTCGTAACAAGTGAATCCCATACCTTATATTTGAATGCTTCGTAACAAGTGAATCCCATACCTTATATTTGAATGCTTCGTAACAAGTGAATCCCATACCTTATATTTGAATGCTTCGTAACAAGTGAATCCCATACCTTATATTTGAATGCTTCGTAACAAGTGAATCCCATACCTTATATTTGAATGCTTCGTAACAAGTGAATCCCATACCTTATATTTGAATGCTTCGTAACAAGTGAATCCCATACCTTATATTTGAATGCTTCGTAACAAGTGAATCTCATACCTTATATTTGAATGCTTCGTAACAAGTGAATCCCATACCTTATATTTGAATGCTTCGTAACTAGTGAATCCCATACCTTATATTTGAATGCTTCGTAACAAGTGAATCCCATACCTTATATTTGAATGCTTCGTAACAAGTGAATCCCATACCTTATATTTGAATGCTTCGTAACAAGTGAATCCCATACCTTATATTTGAATGCTTCGTAACAAGTGAATCTCATACCTTATATTTGAATGCTTCGTAACAAGTGAATCCCATACCTTATATTTGAATGCTTCGTAACTAGTGAATCCCATACCTTATATTTGAATGCTTCGTAACAAGTGAATCCCATACCTTATATTTGAATGCTTCGTAACAAGTGAATCCCATACCTTATATTTGAATGCTTCGTAACAAGTGAATCTCATACCTTATATTTGAATGCTTCGTAACAAGTGAATCCCATACCTTATATTTGAATGCTTCGTAACAAGTGAATCCCATACCTTATATTTGAATGCTTCGTAACAAGTGAATCCCATACCTTATATTTGAATGCTTCGTAACAAGTGAATCCCATACCTTATATTTGAATGCTTCGTAACAAGTGAATCCCATACCTTATATTTGAATGCTTCGTAACAAGTGAATCCCATACCTTATATTTGAATGCTTCGTAACAAGTGAATCCCATACCTTATATTTGAATGCTTCGTAACAAGTGAATCCCATACCTTATATTTGAATGCTTCGTAACAAGTGAATCTCATACCTTATATTTGAATGCTTCGTAACAAGTGAATCCCATACCTTATATTTGAATGCTTCGTAACTAGTGAATCCCATACCTTATATTTGAATGCTTCGTAACAAGTGAATCCCATACCTTATATTTGAATGCTTCGTAACAAGTGAATCCCATACCTTATATTTGAATGCTTCGTAACAAGTGAATCTCATACCTTATATTTGAATGCTTCGTAACAAGTGAATCCCATACCTTATATTTGAATGCTTCGTAACAAGTGAATCCCATACCTTATATTTGAATGCTTCGTAACAAGTGAATCCCATACCTTATATTTGAATGCTTCGTAACAAGTGAATCCCATACCTTATATTTGAATGCTTCGTAACAAGTGAATCCCATACCTTATATTTGAATGCTTCGTAACAAGTGAATCTCATACCTTATATTTGAATGCTTCGTAACAAGTGAATCCCATACCTTATATTTGAATGCTTCGTAACAAGTGAATCCCATACCTTATATTTGAATGCTTCGTAACAAGTGAATCCCATACCTTATATTTGAATGCTTCGTAACAAGTGAATCTCATACCTTATATTTGAATGCTTCGTAACAAGTGAATCCCATACCTTATATTTGAATGCTTCGTAACTAGTGAATCCCATACCTTATATTTGAATGCTTCGTAACAAGTGAATCCCATACCTTATATTTGAATGCTTCGTAACAAGTGAACCCCATACCTTATATTTGAATGCTTCGTAACTAGTGAATCCCATACCTTATATTTGAATGCTTCGTAACAAGTGAATCCCATACCTTATATTTGAATGCTTCGTAACAAGTGAATCCCATACCTTATATTTGAATGCTTCGTAACAAGTGAATCCCATACCGTATATTTGAATGCTTCGTAACAAGTGAATCCCATACCTTATATTTGAATGCTTCGTAACAAGTGAATCTCATGCCTTATATTTGAATGCTTCGTAACAAGTGAATCCCATACCTTATATTTGAATGCTTCGTAACTAGTGAATCTCATGCCTTATATTTGAATGCTTCGTAACAAGTGAATCCCATACCTTATATTTGAATGCTTCGTAACAAGTGAATCCCATACCTTATATTTGAATGCTTCGTAACAAGTGAATCCCATACCTTATATTTGAATGCTTCGTAACAAGTGAATCCCATACCTTATATTTGAATGCTTCGTAACAAGTGAATCCCATACCTTATATTTGAATGCTTCGTAACAAGTGAATCCCATACCTTATATTTGAATGCTTCGTAACAAGTGAATCCCATACCTTATATTTGAATGCTTCGTAACAAGTGAATCCCATACCTTATATTTGAATGCTTCGTAACAAGTGAATCTCATGCCTTATATTTGAATGCTTCGTAACAAGTGAATCCCATACCTTATATTTGAATGCTTCGTAACTAGTGAATCTCATGCCTTATATTTGAATGCTTCGTAACAAGTGAATCCCATACCTTATATTTGAATGCTTCGTAACAAGTGAATCCCATACCTTATATTTGAATGCTTCGTAACAAGTGAATCCCATACCTTATATTTGAATGCTTCGTAACAAGTGAATCCCATACCTTATATTTGAATGCTTCGTAACAAGTGAATCCCATACCTTATATTTGAATGCTTCGTAACAAGTGAATCCCATACCTTATATTTGAATGCTTCGTAACAAGTGAATCCCATACCTTATATTTGAATGCTTCGTAACAAGTGAATCCCATACCTTATATTTGAATGCTTCGTAACAAGTGAATCTCATGCCTTATATTTGAATGCTTCGTAACAAGTGAATCCCATACCTTATATTTGAATGCTTCGTAACAAGTGAATCCCATACCTTATATTTGAATGCTTCGTAACAAGTGAATCCCATACCTTATATTTGAATGCTTCGTAACAAGTGAATCCCATACCTTATATTTGAATGCTTCGTAACAAGTGAATCCCATACCTTATATTTGAATGCTTCGTAACAAGTGAATCCCATACCTTATATTTGAATGCTTCGTAACAAGTGAATCCCATACCTTATATTTGAATGCTTCGTAACAAGTGAATCCCATGCCTTATATTTGAATGCTTCGTAACAAGTGAATCTCATGCCTTATATTTGAATGCTTCGTAACAAGTGAATCCCATACCTTATATTTGAATGCTTCGTAACAAGTGAATCCCATACCTTATATTTGAATGCTTCGTAACAAGTGAATCCCATACCTTATATTTGAATGCTTCGTAACAAGTGAATCTCATACCTTATATTTGAATGCTTCGTAACAAGTGAATCCCATACCTTATATTTGAATGCTTCGTAACAAGTGAATCCCATACCTTATATTTGAATGCTTCGTAACAAGTGAATCCCATGCCTTATATTTGAATGCTTCGTAACAAGTGAATCTCATGCCTTATATTTGAATGCTTCGTAACAAGTGAATCCCATACCTTATATTTGAATGCTTCGTAACAAGTGAATCCCATACCTTATATTTGAATGCTTCGTAACAAGTGAATCCCATACCTTATATTTGAATGCTTCGTAACAAGTGAATCCCATACCTTATATTTGAATGCTTCGTAACAAGTGAATCCCATACCTTATATTTGAATGCTTCGTAACAAGTGAATCCCATACCTTATATTTGAATGCTTCGTAACAAGTGAATCCCATGCCTTATATTTGAATGCTTCGTAACAAGTGAATCTCATGCCTTATATTTGAATGCTTCGTAACAAGTGAATCCCATACCTTATATTTGAATGCTTCGTAACAAGTGAATCCCATACCTTATATTTGAATGCTTCGTAACAAGTGAATCCCATACCTTATATTTGAATGCTTCGTAACAAGTGAATCCCATACCTTATATTTGAATGCTTCGTAACAAGTGAATCCCATACCTTATATTTGAATGCTTCGTAACAAGTGAATCCCATACCTTATATTTGAATGCTTCGTAACAAGTGAATCCCATACCTTATATTTGAATGCTTCGTAACAAGTGAATCCCATACCTTATATTTGAATGCTTCGTAACAAGTGAATCTCATGCCTTATATTTGAATGCTTCGTAACAAGTGAATCCCATACCTTATATTTGAATGCTTCGTAACAAGTGAATCCCATACCTTATATTTGAATGCTTCGTAACAAGTGAATCCCATACCTTATATTTGAATGCTTCGTAACAAGTGAATCCCATACCTTATATTTGAATGCTTCGTAACAAGTGAATCCCATACCTTATATTTGAATGCTTCGTAACAAGTGAATCCCATACCTTATATTTGAATGCTTCGTAACAAGTGAATCCCATACCTTATATTTGAATGCTTCGTAACAAGTGAATCCCATACCTTATATTTGAATGCTTCGTAACAAGTGAATCTCATGCCTTATATTTGAATGCTTCGTAACAAGTGAATCCCATACCTTATATTTGAATGCTTCGTAACTAGTGAATCTCATGCCTTATATTTGAATGCTTCGTAACAAGTGAATCCCATACCTTATATTTGAATGCTTCGTAACAAGTGAATCCCATACCTTATATTTGAATGCTTCGTAACAAGTGAATCCCATACCTTATATTTGAATGCTTCGTAACAAGTGAATCCCATACCTTATATTTGAATGCTTCGTAACAAGTGAATCCCATACCTTATATTTGAATGCTTCGTAACAAGTGAATCTCATACCTTATATTTGAATGCTTCGTAACAAGTGAATCCCATACCTTATATTTGAATGCTTCGTAACAAGTGAATCCCATACCTTATATTTGAATGCTTCGTAACAAGTGAACCCCATACCTTATATTTGAATGCTTCGTAACTAGTGAATCCCATACCTTATATTTGAATGCTTCGTAACAAGTGAATCCCATACCTTATATTTGAATGCTTCGTAACAAGTGAATCCCATACCTTATATTTGAATGCTTCGTAACAAGTGAATCCCATACCTTATATTTGAATGCTTCGTAACAAGTGAATCCCATACCTTATATTTGAATGCTTCGTAACAAGTGAATCTCATGCCTTATATTTGAATGCTTCGTAACAAGTGAATCCCATACCTTATATTTGAATGCTTCGTAACTAGTGAATCTCATGCCTTATATTTGAATGCTTCGTAACAAGTGAATCCCATACCTTATATTTGAATGCTTCGTAACAAGTGAATCCCATACCTTATATTTGAATGCTTCGTAACAAGTGAATCCCATACCTTATATTTGAATGCTTCGTAACAAGTGAATCCCATACCTTATATTTGAATGCTTCGTAACAAGTGAATCCCATACCTTATATTTGAATGCTTCGTAACAAGTGAATCCCATACCTTATATTTGAATGCTTCGTAACAAGTGAATCCCATACCTTATATTTGAATGCTTCGTAACAAGTGAATCCCATACCTTATATTTGAATGCTTCGTAACAAGTGAATCTCATGCCTTATATTTGAATGCTTCGTAACAAGTGAATCCCATACCTTATATTTGAATGCTTCGTAACAAGTGAATCCCATACCTTATATTTGAATGCTTCGTAACAAGTGAATCCCATACCTTATATTTGAATGCTTCGTAACAAGTGAATCCCATACCTTATATTTGAATGCTTCGTAACAAGTGAATCCCATACCTTATATTTGAATGCTTCGTAACAAGTGAATCCCATACCTTATATTTGAATGCTTCGTAACAAGTGAATCCCATACCTTATATTTGAATGCTTCGTAACAAGTGAATCCCATACCTTATATTTGAATGCTTCGTAACAAGTGAATCCCATACCTTATATTTGAATGCTTCGTAACAAGTGAATCCCATACCTTATATTTGAATGCTTCGTAACAAGTGAATCCCATACCTTATATTTGAATGCTTCGTAACAAGTGAATCTCATACCTTATATTTGAATGCTTCGTAACAAGTGAATCCCATACCTTATATTTGAATGCTTCGTAACAAGTGAATCCCATACCTTATATTTGAATGCTTCGTAACAAGTGAATCCCATACCTTATATTTGAATGCTTCGTAACAAGTGAATCCCATACCTTATATTTGAATGCTTCGTAACAAGTGAATCCCATACCTTATATTTGAATGCTTCGTAACAAGTGAATCCCATACCTTATATTTGAATGCTTCGTAACAAGTGAATCCCATACCTTATATTTGAATGCTTCGTAACAAGTGAATCCCATACCTTATATTTGAATGCTTCGTAACAAGTGAATCCCATACCTTATATTTGAATGCTTCGTAACAAGTGAATCCCATACCTTATATTTGAATGCTTCGTAACAAGTGAATCTCATACCTTATATTTGAATGCTTCGTAACAAGTGAATCCCATACCTTATATTTGAATGCTTCGTAACTAGTGAATCCCATACCTTATATTTGAATGCTTCGTAACAAGTGAATCCCATACCTTATATTTGAATGCTTCGTAACAAGTGAATCCCATACCTTATATTTGAATGCTTCGTAACAAGTGAATCCCATACCTTATATTTGAATGCTTCGTAACAAGTGAATCTCATACCTTATATTTGAATGCTTCGTAACAAGTGAATCCCATACCTTATATTTGAATGCTTCGTAACTAGTGAATCCCATACCTTATATTTGAATGCTTCGTAACAAGTGAATCCCATACCTTATATTTGAATGCTTCGTAACAAGTGAATCCCATACCTTATATTTGAATGCTTCGTAACAAGTGAATCTCATACCTTATATTTGAATGCTTCGTAACAAGTGAATCCCATACCTTATATTTGAATGCTTCGTAACAAGTGAATCCCATACCTTATATTTGAATGCTTCGTAACAAGTGAATCCCATACCTTATATTTGAATGCTTCGTAACAAGTGAATCCCATACCTTATATTTGAATGCTTCGTAACAAGTGAATCCCATACCTTATATTTGAATGCTTCGTAACAAGTGAATCCCATACCTTATATTTGAATGCTTCGTAACAAGTGAATCCCATACCTTATATTTGAATGCTTCGTAACAAGTGAATCTCATACCTTATATTTGAATGCTTCGTAACAAGTGAATCCCATACCTTATATTTGAATGCTTCGTAACTAGTGAATCCCATACCTTATATTTGAATGCTTCGTAACAAGTGAATCCCATACCTTATATTTGAATGCTTCGTAACAAGTGAATCCCATACCTTATATTTGAATGCTTCGTAACAAGTGAATCTCATACCTTATATTTGAATGCTTCGTAACAAGTGAATCCCATACCTTATATTTGAATGCTTCGTAACAAGTGAATCCCATACCTTATATTTGAATGCTTCGTAACAAGTGAATCCCATACCTTATATTTGAATGCTTCGTAACAAGTGAATCCCATACCTTATATTTGAATGCTTCGTAACAAGTGAATCCCATACCTTATATTTGAATGCTTCGTAACAAGTGAATCTCATACCTTATATTTGTAAGCTTCGTAACAAGTGAATCCCATACCTTATATTTGAATGCTTCGTAACAAGTGAATCCCATACCTTATATTTGAATGCTTCGTAACAAGTGAATCCCATACCTTATATTTGAATGCTTCGTAACAAGTGAATCTCATACCTTATATTTGAATGCTTCGTAACAAGTGAATCCCATACCTTATATTTGAATGCTTCGTAACTAGTGAATCCCATACCTTATATTTGAATGCTTCGTAACAAGTGAATCCCATACCTTATATTTGAATGCTTCGTAACAAGTGAACCCCATACCTTATATTTGAATGCTTCGTAACTAGTGAATCCCATACCTTATATTTGAATGCTTCGTAACAAGTGAATCCCATACCTTATATTTGAATGCTTCGTAACAAGTGAATCCCATACCTTATATTTGAATGCTTCGTAACAAGTGAATCCCATACCTTATATTTGAATGCTTCGTAACAAGTGAATCCCATACCTTATATTTGAATGCTTCGTAACAAGTGAATCTCATGCCTTATATTTGAATGCTTCGTAACAAGTGAATCCCATACCTTATATTTGAATGCTTCGTAACTAGTGAATCTCATGCCTTATATTTGAATGCTTCGTAACAAGTGAATCCCATACATTATATTTGAATGCTTCGTAACAAGTGAATCCCATACCTTATATTTGAATGCTTCGTAACAAGTGAATCCCATACCTTATATTTGAATGCTTCGTAACAAGTGAATCCCATACCTTATATTTGAATGCTTCGTAACAAGTGAATCCCATACCTTATATTTGAATGCTTCGTAACAAGTGAATCCCATACCTTATATTTGAATGCTTCGTAACAAGTGAATCCCATACCTTATATTTGAATGCTTCGTAACAAGTGAATCCCATACCTTATATTTGAATGCTTCGTAACAAGTGAATCTCATGCCTTATATTTGAATGCTTCGTAACAAGTGAATCCCATACCTTATATTTGAATGCTTCGTAACAAGTGAATCCCATACCTTATATTTGAATGCTTCGTAACAAGTGAATCCCATACCTTATATTTGAATGCTTCGTAACAAGTGAATCCCATACCTTATATTTGAATGCTTCGTAACAAGTGAATCCCATACCTTATATTTGAATGCTTCGTAACAAGTGAATCCCATACCTTATATTTGAATGCTTCGTAACAAGTGAATCCCATACCTTATATTTGAATGCTTCGTAACAAGTGAATCCCATACCTTATATTTGAATGCTTCGTAACAAGTGAATCCCATACCTTATATTTGAATGCTTCGTAACAAGTGAATCCCATACCTTATATTTGAATGCTTCGTAACAAGTGAATCTCATGCCTTATATTTGAATGCTTCGTAACAAGTGAATCCCATACCTTATATTTGAATGCTTCGTAACAAGTGAATCCCATACCTTATATTTGAATGCTTCGTAACAAGTGAATCCCATACCTTATATTTGAATGCTTCGTAACAAGTGAATCCCATACCTTATATTTGAATGCTTCGTAACAAGTGAATCCCATACCTTATATTTGAATGCTTCGTAACAAGTGAATCCCATACCTTATATTTGAATGCTTCGTAGCAAGTGAATCCCATACCTTATATTTGAATGCTTCGTAACAAGTGAATCCCATACCTTATATTTGAATGCTTCGTAACAAGTGAATCCCATACCTTATATTTGAATGCTTCGTAACAAGTGAATCCCATACCTTATATTTGAATGCTTCGTAACAAGTGAATCCCATACCTTATATTTGAATGCTTCGTAACAAGTGAATCCCATACCTTATATTTGAATGCTTCGTAACAAGTGAATCCCATACCTTATATTTGAATGCTTCGTAACAAGTGAATCTCATGCCTTATATTTGAATGCTTCGTAACAAGTGAATCCCATACCTTATATTTGAATGCTTCGTAACTAGTGAATCTCATGCCTTATATTTGAATGCTTCGTAACAAGTGAATCCCATACCTTATATTTGAATGCTTCGTAACAAGTGAATCCCATACCTTATATTTGAATGCTTCGTAACAAGTGAATCCCATACCTTATATTTGAATGCTTCGTAACAAGTGAATCCCATACCTTATATTTGAATGCTTCGTAACAAGTGAATCCCATACCTTATATTTGAATGCTTCGTAACAAGTGAATCCCATACCTTATATTTGAATGCTTCGTAACAAGTGAATCCCATACCTTATATTTGAATGCTTCGTAACAAGTGAATCCCATACCTTATATTTGAATGCTTCGTAACAAGTGAATCCCATACCTTATATTTGAATGCTTCGTAACAAGTGAATCCCATACCTTATATTTGAATGCTTCGTAACAAGTGAATCCCATACCTTATATTTGAATGCTTCGTAACAAGTGAATCCCATACCTTATATTTGAATGCTTCGTAACAAGTGAATCCCATACCTTATATTTGAATGCTTCGTAACAAGTGAATCCCATACCTTATATTTGAATGCTTCGTAACAAGTGAATCCCATACCTTATATTTGAATGCTTCGTAACAAGTGAATCCCATACCTTATATTTGAATGCTTCGTAACAAGTGAATCCCATACCTTATATTTGAATGCTTCGTAACAAGTGAATCCCATACCTTATATTTGAATGCTTCGTAACAAGTGAATCCCATACCTTATATTTGAATGCTTCGTAACAAGTGAATCCCATACCTTATATTTGAATGCTTCGTAACAAGTGAATCCCATACCTTATATTTGAATGCTTCGTAACAAGTGAATCCCATACCTTATATTTGAATGCTTCGTAACAAGTGAATCCCATACCTTATATTTGAATGCTTCGTAACAAGTGAATCCCATACCTTATATTTGAATGCTTCGTAACAAGTGAATCCCATACCTTATATTTGAATGCTTCGTAACAAGTGAATCCCATACCTTATATTTGAATGCTTCGTAACAAGTGAATCCCATACCTTATATTTGAATGCTTCGTAACAAGTGAATCCCATACCTTATATTTGAATGCTTCGTAACAAGTGAATCCCATACCTTATATTTGAATGCTTCGTAACAAGTGAATCCCATACCTTATATTTGAATGCTTCGTAACAAGTGAATCCCATACCTTATATTTGAATGCTTCGTAACAAGTGAATCCCATACCTTATATTTGAATGCTTCGTAACAAGTGAATCCCATACCTTATATTTGAATGCTTCGTAACAAGTGAATCCCATACCTTATATTTGAATGCTTCGTAACAAGTGAATCCCATACCTTATATTTGAATGCTTCGTAACAAGTGAATCCCATACCTTATATTTGAATGCTTCGTAACAAGTGAATCCCATACCTTATATTTGAATGCTTCGTAACAAGTGAATCCCATACCTTATATTTGAATGCTTCGTAACAAGTGAATCCCATACCTTATATTTGAATGCTTCGTAACAAGTGAATCCCATACCTTATATTTGAATGCTTCGTAACAAGTGAATCCCATACCTTATATTTGAATGCTTCGTAACAAGTGAATCCCATACCTTATATTTGAATGCTTCGTAACAAGTGAATCCCATACCTTATATTTGAATGCTTCGTAACAAGTGAATCCCATACCTTATATTTGAATGCTTCGTAACAAGTGAATCCCATACCTTATATTTGAATGCTTCGTAACTAGTGAATCCCATACCTTATATTTGAATGCTTCGTAACTAGTGAATCCCATACCTTATATTTGAATGCTTCGTAACAAGTGAATCTCATGCCTTATATTTGAATGCTTCGTAACAAGTGAATCCCATACCTTATATTTGAATGCTTCGTAACAAGTGAATCTCATACCTTATATTTGAATGCTTCGTAACAAGTGAATCCCATACCTTATATTTGAATGCTTCGTAACAAGTGAATCCCATACCTTATATTTGAATGCTTCGTAACAAGTGAATCCCATACCTTATATTTGAATGCTTCGTAACTAGTGAATCCCATACCTTATATTTGAATGCTTCGTAACAAGTGAATCCCATACCTTATATTTGAATGCTTCGTAACAAGTGAACCCCATACCTTATATTTGAATGCTTCGTAACTAGTGAATCCCATACCTTATATTTGAATGCTTCGTAACAAGTGAATCCCATACCTTATATTTGAATGCTTCGTAACAAGTGAATCCCATACCTTATATTTGAATGCTTCGTAACAAGTGAATCTCATGCCTTATATTTGAATGCTTCGTAACAAGTGAATCCCATACCTTATATTTGAATGCTTCGTAACTAGTGAATCTCATGCCTTATATTTGAATGCTTCGTAACAAGTGAATCCCATACCTTATATTTGAATGCTTCGTAACAAGTGAATCCCATACCTTATATTTGAATGCTTCGTAACAAGTGAATCCCATACCTTATATTTGAATGCTTCGTAACAAGTGAATCCCATACCTTATATTTGAATGCTTCGTAACAAGTGAATCCCATACCTTATATTTGAATGCTTCGTAACAAGTGAATCCCATACCTTATATTTGAATGCTTCGTAACAAGTGAATCCCATACCTTATATTTGAATGCTTCGTAACTAGTGAATCCCATACCTTATATTTGAATGCTTCGTAACAAGTGAATCCCATACCTTATATTTGAATGCTTCGTAACAAGTGAACCCCATACCTTATATTTGAATGCTTCGTAACTAGTGAATCCCATACCTTATATTTGAATGCTTCGTAACAAGTGAATCCCATACCTTATATTTGAATGCTTCGTAACAAGTGAATCCCATACCTTATATTTGAATGCTTCGTAACAAGTGAATCCCATACCTTATATTTGAATGCTTCGTAACAAGTGAATCCCATACCTTATATTTGAATGCTTCGTAACAAGTGAATCCCATACCTTATATTTGAATGCTTCGTAACAAGTGAATCCCATACCTTATATTTGAATGCTTCGTAACAAGTGAATCCCATACCTTATATTTGAATGCTTCGTAACAAGTGAATCCCATACCTTATATTTGAATGCTTCGTAACAAGTGAATCCCATACCTTATATTTGAATGCTTCGTAACTAGTGAATCCCATACCTTATATTTGAATGCTTCGTAACAAGTGAATCCCATACCTTATATTTGAATGCTTCGTAACAAGTGAACCCCATACCTTATATTTGAATGCTTCGTAACTAGTGAATCCCATACCTTATATTTGAATGCTTCGTAACAAGTGAATCCCATACCTTATATTTGAATGCTTCGTAACAAGTGAATCCCATACCTTATATTTGAATGCTTCGTAACAAGTGAATCCCATACCTTATATTTGAATGCTTCGTAACAAGTGAATCCCATACCTTATATTTGAATGCTTCGTAACAAGTGAATCCCATACCTTATATTTGAATGCTACGTAACTAGTGAATCCCATACCTTATATTTGAATGCTTCGTAACAAGTGAATCTCATACCTTATATTTGAATGCTTCGTAACAAGTGAATCCCATACCTTATATTTGAATGCTTCGTAACAAGTGAACCCCATACCTTATATTTGAATGCTTCGTAACAAGTGAATCCCATACCTTATATTTGAATGCTTCGTAACAAGTGAATCCCATACCTTATATTTGAATGCTTCGTAACAAGTGAATCCCATACCTTATATTTGAATGCTTCGTAACAAGTGAATCCCATACCTTATATTTGAATGCTTCGTAACTAGTGAATCCCATACCTTATATTTGAATGCTTCGTAACAAGTGAATCTCATACCTTATATTTGAATGCTTCGTAACAAGTGAATCCCATACCTTATATTTGAATGCTTCGTAACAAGTGAATCCCATACCTTATATTTGAATGCTTCGTAACAAGTGAATCCCATACCTTATATTTGAATGCTTCGTAACAAGTGAATCCCATACCTTATATTTGAATGCTTCGTAACAAGTGAATCCCATACCTTATATTTGAATGCTTCGTAACAAGTGAATCCCATACCTTATATTTGAATGCTTCGTAACAAGTGAATCCCATACCTTATATTTGAATGCTTCGTAACAAGTGAATCCCATACCTTATATTTGAATGCTTCGTAACTAGTGAATCCCATACCTTATATTTGAATGCTTCGTAACAAGTGAATCCCATACCTTATATTTGAATGCTTCGTAACAAGTGAACCCCATACCTTATATTTGAATGCTTCGTAACTAGTGAATCCCATACCTTATATTTGAATGCTTCGTAACAAGTGAATCCCATACCTTATATTTGAATGCTTCGTAACAAGTGAATCCCATACCTTATATTTGAATGCTTCGTAACAAGTGAATCTCATGCCTTATATTTGAATGCTTCGTAACAAGTGAATCCCATACCTTATATTTGAATTCTTCGTAACAAGTGAATCCCATACCTTATATTTGAATGCTTCGTAACAAGTGAATCCCATACCTTATATTTGAATGCTTCGTAACAAGTGAATCCCATACCTTATATTTGAATGCTTCGTAACAAGTGAATCCCATACCTTATATTTGAATGCTTCGTAACTAGTGAATCCCATACCTTATATTTGAATGCTTCGTAACAAGTGAATCTCATACCTTATATTTGAATGCTTCGTAACAAGTGAATCCCATACCTTATATTTGAATGCTTCGTAACAAGTGAATCCCATACCTTATATTTGAATGCTTCGTAACAAGTGAATCCCATACCTTATATTTGAATGCTTCGTAACAAGTGAATCCCATACCTTATATTTGAATGCTTCGTAACTAGTGAATCCCATACCTTATATTTGAATGCTTCGTAACAAGTGAATCCCATACCTTATATTTGAATGCTTCGTAACAAGTGAACCCCATACCTTATATTTGAATGCTTCGTAACAAGTGAATCCCATACCTTATATTTGAATGCTTCGTAACAAGTGAATCCCATACCTTATATTTGAATGCTTCGTAACAAGTGAATCCCATACCTTATATTTGAATGCTTCGTAACAAGTGAATCCCATACCTTATATTTGAATGCTTCGTAACTAGTGAATCCCATACCTTATATTTGAATGCTTCGTAACAAGTGAATCCCATACCTTATATTTGAATGCTTCGTAACAAGTGAACCCCATACCTTATATTTGAATGCTTCGTAACAAGTGAATCCCATACCTTATATTTGAATGCTTCGTAACAAGTGAATCCCATACCTTATATTTGAATGCTTCGTAACAAGTGAATCCCATACCTTATATTTGAATGCTTCGTAACAAGTGAATCCCATACCTTATATTTGAATGCTTCGTAACTAGTGAATCCCATACCTTATATTTGAATGCTTCGTAACAAGTGAATCTCATACCTTATATTTGAATGCTTCGTAACAAGTGAATCCCATACCTTATATTTGAATGCTTCGTAACAAGTGAATCCCATACCTTATATTTGAATGCTTCGTAACAAGTGAATCCCATACCTTATATTTGAATGCTTCGTAACAAGTGAATCCCATACCTTATATTTGAATGCTTCGTAACAAGTGAATCCCATACCTTATATTTGAATGCTTCGTAACAAGTGAATCCCATACCTTATATTTGAATGCTTCGTAACAAGTGAATCCCATACCTTATATTTGAATGCTTCGTAACAAGTGAATCCCATACCTTATATTTGAATGCTTCGTAACTAGTGAATCCCATACCTTATATTTGAATGCTTCGTAACAAGTGAATCCCATACCTTATATTTGAATGCTTCGTAACAAGTGAACCCCATACCTTATATTTGAATGCTTCGTAACTAGTGAATCCCATACCTTATATTTGAATGCTTCGTAACAAGTGAATCCCATACCTTATATTTGAATGCTTCGTAACAAGTGAATCCCATACCTTATATTTGAATGCTTCGTAACAAGTGAATCTCATGCCTTATATTTGAATGCTTCGTAACAAGTGAATCCCATACCTTATATTTGAATGCTTCGTAACAAGTGAATCTCATGCCTTATATTTGAATGCTTCGTAACAAGTGAATCCCATACCTTATATTTGAATGCTTCGTAACTAGTGAATCCCATACCTTATATTTGAATGCTTCGTAACAAGTGAATCTCATACCTTATATTTGAATGCTTCGTAACAAGTGAATCCCATACCTTATATTTGAATGCTTCGTAACAAGTGAATCCCATACCTTATATTTGAATGCTTCGTAACAAGTGAATCCCATACCTTATATTTGAATGCTTCGTAACAAGTGAATCCCATACCTTATATTTGAATGCTTCGTAACAAGTGAATCCCATACCTTATATTTGAATGCTTCGTAACAAGTGAATCCCATACCTTATATTTGAATGCTTCGTAACAAGTGAATCCCATACCTTATATTTGAATGCTTCGTAACAAGTGAATCCCATACCTTATATTTGAATGCTTCGTAACAAGTGAACCCCATACCTTATATTTGAATGCTTCGTAACTAGTGAATCCCATACCTTATATTTGAATGCTTCGTAACAAGTGAATCCCATACCTTATATTTGAATGCTTCGTAACAAGTGAATCCCATACCTTATATTTGAATGCTTCGTAACAAGTGAATCTCATACCTTATATTTGAATGCTTCGTAACAAGTGAATCCCATACCTTATATTTGAATGCTTCGTAACTAGTGAATCCCATACCTTATATTTGAATGCTTCGTAACAAGTGAATCCCATACCTTATATTTGAATGCTTCGTAACAAGTGAACCCCATACCTTATATTTGAATGCTTCGTAACTAGTGAATCCCATACCTTATATTTGAATGCTTCGTAACAAGTGAATCCCATACCTTATATTTGAATGCTTCGTAACAAGTGAATCCCATACCTTATATTTGAATGCTTCGTAACAAGTGAACCCCATACCTTATATTTGAATGCTTCGTAACTAGTGAATCCCATACCTTATATTTGAATGCTTCGTAACAAGTGAATCCCATACCTTATATTTGAATGCTTCGTAACAAGTGAATCCCATACCTTATATTTGAATGCTTCGTAACAAGTGAATCTCATGCCTTATAAAATGATCAAGTTGGATATCAGCATTATTTAGTTTTCTACTTCCTAATATTTTAAAAAAATGTTTTGTATAACTTGCTAAAATTGCTTATATCTCTTAAAAAAATCAAATTTTACTCCTCTTTCTTTTAACAAAAGGTTCTTTTTTTATTCTTTTTAGAAATTATCAATTTTTTTTAGCTGTAAGAAATTTATTTTCGGCAGTGAAACTTATTAGTGATTAAATTTTTAAGATAAGATTGAAGACCTTTTGTTATCTATTTATTAAATTGCTGTGATAATTCATATTTAATTCTTATTAAACGTCTGTAAGCAAATTTAAAATTTGTATTTATTTTTTTATTCAATGTTCTGCAGGATTTACTTTTTCAAAATATCTGCATGAGTTAAACCACAATACAAAGGACGATGCCTTTTTGCCGAGAGAATTATTGCTGCAATATTATATAAATATTAAGGTGTCTCTTATTTATGAAGTGCATGCTGAAATTGAATTATCTCCACTAAATTTATTCCATTCATTGAAAAATGCCATATATAAAATTTTAAGGAGATTGCATAATATTTAGAAGGCGCCTTTGCTTGTTAAAACTTAAAATATATAAAATGGACAAAAAAAATAGACCCTTTTTTATTTTACAATTAATAGCAAACCATTAGTTGAATCTTTACAAATTATACACATTAAAAAACTAGGAACATTTTTATCTAACAGTGAGAAAATTTAAATTTTAACTGATATTTATTTTTTCCAGACCCCAATTATGGCAAGTGTATCCAATGCCAAACAAAAATGTAGCTTGGAAGTGCTTTTAGATTTCTCATGATAACCAAGGTGAAGCACATTATTTACATTATTTGGACTATTGTCCTCATCTTTGTTGCCATATTTATCACAACATTTCAGCCGTTGTACGCTCCGGCCTTCTTCAGGTGGTTGGAATGTTGAACTGAACCTTTTATTTTGCTCGCTGGGGTAAACTGTTCTAGTTCCACGTGCCATGTCTAATTGCTGTCAGTTATCAGTTATCTCCTGTTAATTCCCCCCTCCAAGTTCTTCACCACTTTAACCAGGTATTGAACTCACACTCTTTGGGTTCTGTCACTGGATCTAATTAACACCTTTATGCACTGTGCCATGTGTCCTCAAGGACACATGGCACAGTGGATAAAGGCGAAATGTTGTGATAAATATGGCAACAAAGATGAGGACAATAGTCCGAATAATGTAAATAGTGTACATAATACCTCATCTCAGCATAGACAGATACCAAAGTAAAGCAATATATCAAATAGCTAGAGGAGCAAAAGTTGCTTCTTTCACCACTACAAATATCTTGGAATACTTAAATACAAATCATGGCATGGAACTCCAAAAGGAAGAGAAAAGCAAAGAAGAGATGAAAAGAACATTGCCTGTCAACTGTTCAATTATAATTAAACAGAAAAAATTTGTCAGTGAGTCTTTTAAGCAACAAACTTTACACAAAGATATTGATCAAAGTAAAACTTTGGATATAAATGACAGCAAAGTCCCAAAAATTCATAAATGTATTGGAGAAATGATTGCAATTAACCTGCAACTTGGTTTTGTTGCAGAAGAACTTGGTTTGAAAAGACTATTTAACCATATAAGTCTAAATTATCATATTCCCTCTTGAAAGTATATAAAAGAAAATATTGCACAAGATATATATATATATATATACATATATATTTAAAGACATTTTTATGTTTAACATTCTTTTTATAGATACAAGTATTTAAGTAAATGCTCTGTTTATAATAAACAGTATTAAATAACATTTACCGGCCTGAATGTCCGAGGAATTTTCATAGAAAATATTCGTCCCTCGAAAGGATTTGAACCTGTATCCTATATGGAACCGTCATTTAGCTTGACATGCCTTTAACCAATTTGGCCACAGAGGAGTATTCGGTTGGCAAGGTCAAATTTACTGCTTATAAACTTCAATCTTCCACGAATCTCTCGAATTTACTGCTTATAAACTTCAATCTTCCACGAATCTCTCGAATTTACTGCTTATAAACTTCAATCTTCCACGAATCTCTCGAATTTACTGCTTATAAACTTCAATCTTCCACGAATCTCTCGAATTTACTGCTTATAAACTTCAATCTTCCACGAATCTCTCGAATTTACTGCTTATAAACTTCAATCTGCCACGAATCTCTCGAATTTACTCCTTATAAACTTCAATCTTCCACGAATCTCTCGAATTTACTGCTTATAAACTTCAATCTTCCACGAATCTCTCGAATTTACTGCTTATAAACTTCAATCTTCCACGAATCTCTCGAATTTACTGCTTATAAACTTCAATCTTCCACGAATCTCTCGAATTTACTGCTTATAAACTTCAATCTTCCACGAATCTCTCGAATTTACTGCTTATAAACTTCAATCTTCCACGAATCTCTCGAATTTACTGCTTATAAACTTCAATCTGCCACGAATCTCTCGAATTTACTGCTTATAAACTTCAATCTGCCACGAATCTCTCGAATTTACTGCTTATAAACTTCAATCTTCCACGAATCTCTCGAATTTACTCCTTATAAACTTCAATCTTCCACGAATCTCTCGAATTTACTGCTTATAAACTTCAATCTTCCACGAATCTCTCGAATTTACTGCTTATAAACTTCAATCTTCCACGAATCTCTCGAATTTACTGCTTATAAACTTCAATCTGCCACGAATCTCTCGAATTTACTCCTTATAAACTTCAATCTTCCACGAATCTCTCGAATTTACTGCTTATAAACTTCAATCTTCCACGAATCTCTCGAATTTACTGCTTATAAACTTCAATCTTCCACGAATCTCTCGAATTTACTGCTTATAAACTTCAATCTTCCACGAATCTCTCGAATTTACTCCTTATAAACTTCAATCTTCCACGAATCTCTCGAATTTACTGTTTATAAACTTCAATCTTCCACGAATCTCTCGAATTTACTGCTTATAAACTTCAATCTTCCACGAATCTTTCGAATTTACTGCTTATAAACTTCAATCTTCCACGAATCTCTCGAATTTACTGCTTATAAACTTCAATCTTCCACGAATCTCTCGAATTTACTGCTTATAAACTTCAATCTGCCACGAATCTCTCGAATTTACTGCTTATAAACTTCAATCTGCCACGAATCTCTCGAATTTACTGCTTATAAACTTCAATCTGCCACGAATCTCTCGAATTTACTGCTTATAAACTTCAATCTTCCACGAATCTCTCGAATTTACTGCTTATAAACTTCAATCTTCCACGAATCTCTCGAATTTACTGCTTATAAACTTCGTACAGATATACTTCAATCTGCCACGAATCTCTCGAATTTACTGCCACGAATCTCTCGAATTTACTGCTTATAAACTTCAATCTTCCACGAATCTCTCGAATTTACTGCTTATAAACTTCAATCTTCCACGAATCTCTCGAATTTACTGCTTATAAACTTCAATCTTCCACGAATCTCTCGAATTTACTGCTTATAAACTTCAATCTGCCACGAATCTCTCGAATTTACTGCTTATAAACTTCAATCTGCCACGAATCTCTCGAATTTACTGCTTATAAACTTCAATCTTCCACGAATCTCTCGAATTTACTGCTTATAAACTTCAATCTTCCACGAATCTCTCGAATTTACTGCTTATAAACTTCAATCTTCCACGGAATCTCTCGAATTTACTGCTTATAAACTTCAATCTTCCACGGATCTCTCGAATTTACTGCTTATAAACTTCAATCTTCCACGGATCTCTCGAATTTACTGCTTATAAACTTCAATCTTCCACGGATCTCTCGAATTTACTGCTTATAAACTTCAATCTTCCACGGATCTCTCGAATTTACTGCTTATAAACTTCAATCTTCCACGGATCTCTCGAATTTACTGCTTATAAACTTCAATCTTCCACGATCTCTCGAATTTACTGCTTATAAACTTCAATCTTCCACGGATCTCTCGAATTTACTGCTTATAAACTTCAATCTTCCACGAATCTCTCGAATTTACTGCTTATAAACTTCAATCTTCCACGAATCTCTCGAATTTACTGCTTATAAACTTCAATCTTCCACGAATCTCTCGAATTTACTGCTTATAAACTTCAATCTTCCACGAATCTCTCGAATTTACTGCTTATAAACTTCAATCTTCCACGAATCTCTCGAATTTACTGCTTATAAACTTCAATCTGCCACGAATCTCTCGAATTTACTGCTTATAAACTTCAATCTTCCACGAATCTCTCGAATTTACTGCTTATAAACTTCAATCTTCCACGAATCTCTCGAATTTACTGCTTATAAACTTCAATCTTCCACGAATCTCTCGAATTTACTGCTTATAAACTTCAATCTTCCACGAATCTCTCGAATTTACTGCTTATAAACTTCAATCTGCCACGAATCTCTCGAATTTACTGCTTATAAACTTCAATCTTCCACGAATCTCTCGAATTTACTGCTTATAAACTTCAATCTTCCACGAATCTCTCGAATTTACTGCTTATAAACTTCAATCTTCCACGAATCTCTCGAATTTACTGCTTATAAACTTCAATCTTCCACGAATCTCTCGAATTTACTGCTTATAAACTTCAATCTTCCACGAATCTCTCGAATTTACTGCTTATAAACTTCAATCTTCCACGAATCTCTCGAATTTACTGCTTATAAACTTCAATCTTCCACGAATCTCTCGAATTTACTGCTTATAAACTTCAATCTGCCACGAATCTCTCGAATTTACTGCTTATAAACTTCAATCTTCCACGAATCTCTCGAATTTACTGCTTATAAACTTCAATCTTCCACGAATCTCTCGAATTTACTGCTTATAAACTTCAATCTTCCACGAATCTCTCGAATTTACTGCTTATAAACTTCAATCTTCCACGAATCTCTCGAATTTACTGCTTATAAACTTCAATCTGCCACGAATCTCTCGAATTTACTGCTTATAAACTTCAATCTGCCACGAATCTCTCGAATTTACTGCTTATAAACTTCAATCTTCCACGAATCTCTCGAATTTACTGCTTATAAACTTCAATCTTCCACGAATCTCTCGAATTTACTGCTTATAAACTTCAATCTTCCACGAATCTCTCGAATTTACTGCTTATAAACTTCAATCTTCCACGAATCTCTCGAATTTACTGCTTATAAACTTCAATCTTCCACGAATCTCTCGAATTTACTGCTTATAAACTTCAATCTTCCACGAATCTCTCGAATTTACTGCTTATAAACTTCAATCTGCCACGAATCTCTCGAATTTACTCCTTATAAACTTCAATCTTCCACGAATCTCTCGAATTTACTGCTTATAAACTTCAATCTTCCACGAATCTCTCGAATTTACTGCTTATAAACTTCAATCTTCCACGAATCTCTCGTATTTACTGCTTATAAACTTCAATCTGCCACGAATCTCTCGAATTTACTCCTTATAAACTTCAATCTGCCACGAATCTCTCGAATTTACTGCTTATAAACTTCAATCTGCCACGAATCTCTCGAATTTACTGCTTATAAACTTCAATCTTCCACGAATCTCTCGAATTTACTGCTTATAAACTTCAATCTTCCACGAATCTCTCGAATTTACTGCTTATAAACTTCAATCTTCCACGAATCTCTCGAATTTACTGCTTATAAACTTCAATCTTCCACGAATCTCTCGAATTTACTGCTTATAAACTTCAATCTTCCACGAATCTCTCGAATTTACTGCTTATAAACTTCAATCTTCCACGAATCTCACGAATTTACTGCTTATAAACTTCAATCTTCCACGAATCTCTCGAATTTACTGCTTATAAACTTCAATCTTCTACGAATCTCTCGAATTTACTGCTTATAAACTTCAATCTGCCACGAATCTCTCGAATTTACTGCTTATAAACTTCAATCTTCCACGAATCTCTCGAATTTACTGCTTATAAACTTCAATCTTCCACGAATCTCTCGAATTTACTGCTTATAAACTTCAATCTTCCACGAATCTCTCGAATTTACTGCTTATAAACTTCAATCTTCCACGAATCTCTCGAATTTACTGCTTATAAACTTCAATCTGCCACGAATCTCTCGAATTTACTGCTTATAAACTTCAATCTGCCACGAATCTCTCGAATTTACTGCTTATAAACTTCAATCTGCCACGAATCTGTCGAATTTACTGCTTATAAACTTCAATCTGCCACGAATCTCTCGAATTTACTGCTTATAAACTTCAATCTGCCACGAATCTCTCGAATTTACTGCTTATAAACTTCAATCTGCCACGAATCTCTCGAATTTACTGCTTATAAACTTCAATCTTCCACGAATCTCTCGAATTTACTGCTTATAAACTTCAATCTCCCACGAATCTCTCGAATTTACTGCTTATAAACTTCAATCTCCCACGAATCTCTCGAATTTACTGCTTATAAACTTCAATCTGCCACGAATCTCTCGAATTTACTGCTTATAAACTTCAATCTGCCAAGAATCTCTCGAATTTACTGCTTATAAACTTCAATCTTCCACGAATCTCTCGAATTTACTGCTTATAAACTTCAATCTTCCACGAATCTCTCGAATTTGCTGCTTATAAACTTCAATCTTCCACGAATCTCTCGAATTTACTGCTTATAAACTTCAATATTCCACGGATCTCTCGAATTTACTGCTTATAAACTTCAATCTTCCACGGATCTCTCGAATTTACTGCTTATAAACTTCAATCTTCCACGAATCTCTCGAATTTACTGCTTATAAACTTCAATCTTCCACGAATCTCTCGAATTTACTGCTTATAAACTTCAATCTTCCACGAATCTCTCGAATTTACTGCTTATAAACTTCAATCTGCCACGAATCTCTCGAATTTACTGCTTATAAACTTCAATCTTCCACGAATCTCTCGAATTTACTGCTTATAAACTTCAATCTTCCACGAATCTCTCGAATTTACTGCTTATAAACTTCAATCTGCCACGAATCTCTCGAATTTACTGCTTATAAACTTCAATCTGCCACGGATCTCTCGAATTTACTGCTTATAAACTTCAATCTGCCACGGATCTCTCGAATTTACTGCTTATAAACTTCAATCTGCCACGGATCTCTCGAATTTACTGCTTATAAACTTCAATCTTCCACGGATCTCTCGAATTTACTGCTTATAAACTTCAATCTTCCACGAATCTCTCGAATTTACTGCTTATAAACTTCAATCTTCCACGAATCTCTCGAATTTACTGCTTATAAACTTCAATCTTCCACGAATCTCTCGAATTTACTGCTTATAAACTTCAATCTTCCACGAATCTCTCGAATTTACTGCTTATAAACTTCAATCTTCCACGAATCTCTCGAATTTACTGCTTATAAACTTCAATCTTCCACGAATCTCTCGAATTTACTGCTTATAAACTTCAATATTCCACGGATCTCTCGAATTTACTGCTTATAAACTTCAATCTTCCACGAATCTCTCGAATTTACTGCTTATAAACTTCAATCTGCCACGAATCTCTCGAATTTACTGCTTATAAACTTCAATCTGCCACGAATCTCTCGAATTTACTGCTTATAAACTTCAATCTTCCACGAATCTCTCGAATTTACTGCTTATAAACTTCAATATTCCACGGATCTCTCGAATTTACTGCTTATAAACTTCAATCTTCCACGGATCTCTCGAATTTACTGCTTATAAACTTCAATCTTCCACGAATCTCTCGAATTTACTGCTTATAAACTTCAATCTTCCACGAATC
This sequence comes from Acanthosepion esculentum, assembly GCA_964036315.1. NCBI lineage: Eukaryota > Metazoa > Mollusca > Cephalopoda > Sepiida > Sepiidae > Acanthosepion > Acanthosepion esculentum. The sequence continues at coordinate 133,514,253 of OZ038483.1, read as the reverse complement.
TCTCGAATTTACTGCTTATAAACTTCAATCTTCCACGAATCTCTCGAATTTACTGCTTATAAACTTCAATCTTCCATGAATCTCTCACATACATTCATAACTGCTCATGGCGTATCAAATGTAAACAAATGACGCCACACATTATGAAATGGACAAAGTCCGACAATATATATATAAGGTTAGAAATAAGATACAGATGGAAATCTATACTGCTACTCATTTACCTTTGACTAGTGATGGCTGGGCTGCTACTTCATCAAATTTATTCTTTTTAAGTGTAACATCTCATTGGATCCCTGGAAATTTTGAACAAAAAGTGCAGTTCTAAGAATTATTCCATTAGAAGTTTCACACACTGCAATCAATATAAGTAAATGTATCGCAGAGAGAGTACAGCAATTTAATATTTCTCATAGTAAAATTCATGTTCTCATAAGAGATAATAATGCAGCTAATATGGCAGCAGCAGGTGTACAAGCCCAAAATGAGTCATTGCCTTGTTTTCTACACACCTTGCAGTTGACCATTAATGATGCCATCTTTGCACAAAGGTATGTGAATGATATGCTTTCTATTTGTAAATATATAGTTGGGCACTTCAATCACTCTCCTGCAGCTTTTGCTAAGTCCCAGGCATACCAGAAAATTTAATTTACTAGATCCTAAAGCTGAAGCAGTCAGTATTATATGATGTCCAGAGTATTTGAACAAAAATTGCTGGTATCTCATATTGCAGAGATTATGCAAAAGCAAATTGTTTAGAATCCAAACAAGGGGAGACTTTGGAGAAATTACTGAAAATACATAAACAATTCACTGAGTGTACAAATTCATAAAGTAATAGAGAAGAAACTGTCTCTTATATTACACCACAGATTAGAGTCATTTATTGCTTTTTTAAAAGGGGAGAAGAAAAGAGACCAATGTGTTAGGTTCGACCCTTTGGGCATGGGAAGCTTCTTTGGGGAGCTTGAACAAAAACCTTATTCTAGCAACATATCTTGATTCCAGGTTCAAGAATGGTTTCCTTGAAAATCCTGCCTAATGACAAGGCTACTACAGAATGGTTCACTCAAGATATTTATTCTATAACCAAAGGAAAAACAGACGTCTCACCTAAAATATCACAAGTCAAGGAGAATGACTTGTCTGACATGTCTGAAGAGAAAAATGATAATGATAGTGAGTTTAATTTCCGTTTTACAAAGTGCTTCGCTGAATTAAAGAAAAAGGTGATGAAGAAAAGGGGAGCTAATGTGAACAAAAATACAGGATAAAGCAGTCAGTGAAACAAGCAAAGAAATATATTTATTAAAACTTGAAAATATATTGCATTAAAAAATATAAAAAGTGATGATAATTTTTTTCAGTGGTGGAATTCAAATAAAAATGAATTTTCCATCATGGTGCTTTTAGCCAGGAAATATCTATCAGAACCTCCCTCTGCTGTTAAAAATAAATGGTTATTTAGTATTGGAGGTAACATTTACTTACCAAAAAGAAATTTGCTGAAAGGCGAAACAAGATAGATGATAATTCTCTTACATTATAATTTAAGAATTTTAGGATTTAAATATGAGTATCTAAGTACTTAAATGATGTACTTAAAGAAATTGTTCTCTTTATTGTTTTAAATAAAAAGAATAACTAACTTTATTTCATAAGCTTTTGTATTCATTTTTAAACTAAATGTTTTATTAATAAATGTACTTTGTTCATTAAGTTTTCCAAACCAACTGTAGGGCCTGAAAATAATGAATCTTAATCATTGTAGATGTCAGAATCGAAATCGGGAATAGACCTTTTTTATTTTACAATTAATAGCAAACCATTAGTTGAATCTTTACAAATTATACACATTAAAAAACTAGAAACATTTTTTATCTAACAATGAGAAAATTTAAATTTTAACTGATATTATTATTTCTAGACCCCAATTATGGCAAGTGTAACCAATGCCAAGCAGAAGTGTAGTTTTGAAGTTTTTTTAAAGATAAATAAAGTAAAGCAATATGTCAACTGTAACTAGGTACTCAAGTGATTTACTTAAAGAAATTGTTCTCTTTATTGTTTTAAATAAAAAGAATATCTAACTTTATTTCATAAGCTTTTGTATTCATTTTTCTATTAAATGTTTTATCAATAAATGTACTTTGTTCATTAAGTTTTCCCAAACCAACTTGTAGGTATCAAAATTGGAATTGTATCAGAATTGGAAATTTAGAACAGTATCAGGAATTGTATCGGAATCGGTAAAAATATTGTTATCATCCCATCACTAGTGTGTATATGGGGAAAGGAACAACTTTGGCATACAGCCACACATATGGAGCATGCAATGAAGAAGATCCTGAATTAAGGCTTGAATGATTAGCGTTTTTTATTCTTGATCTGTTGTATTATGATATATTTAGCATTAATGTTATCAAACTGCTAAATTTTGTAACATGTTTGGGAGAACTCTTTTCCTAATCAAATATAAGAACAACATTTCTTTTTAGATAGAATAATTTATTCAAGCTTCTGTTGAAAAATTCCACCTCACCTATATACACATGATGCAAGAGATTCTACCCATGTCAGTAAATTTAAATAATGTTCTTTTTAAGAATGAAGACTCCTTTTGAAATCCACAGAATTCAACCTCCAAACAAATGCACTTATTTTTATGTATCACCTTAACTGGCGAAAGCTAACAACGTATCATCTGGTTCGCATCAACTGGCTTTCATTGCCATATGTCAATCAAAAGACGGCTACTGTTACATGTCAGTGGAAAATCCCAAAGTATTTTATGCTTCTGAATCATTACACCTCTTCATCCACGATTGAGTACAGTGGTGATTGAATTCAATGTCGGCGTAATATTGGATTCTTAGATTAGATTATGTCACAGCTGTCTTAGGGCCGAGCCTGAAAATGGAATTTTATGGAAAAACTCATTTTCTTAGCAATTTTCTTTTTATAATTGATTTGTATTTGTAATATGCTTTTTAACAAATATTTTATTATTTGCTTGTTTGTTTTTTTCATTGTTTAGATTTTGTGAATTTTGTACAGCAACCTAGACTGCTTATAATGCTGCAATGGGTTTTTAATATTCTTGGCTGTTAGAGCATTGGAATGAAGGCCATTTTAATCATCTCAGATTTTGTAGCTAGATTAATAAGAGCAATAGCTTATGTTTTGATATTAGCAGCTGAGTACAAGAATGTCTACAGTAGATTTTAAAATCTTGAACTGTACATCTTTAGTGTAAATTGGTAAACAACAAAAAGGAATCTTACTGAGTTTGAAAAATTGAGCCTGAACCCAGGGAATCCAACCCTGAAACGGCAGCACCTACATTATAGCGGGGTCTTCTGATTTTTGCATCTCCAAACAGGACATTCTGGGTAGGATGATAAACTACATCCATATCCTGGGTAGGATGATAAACTGTATCCAACAGCAAGGCCTCTGATCAGGAGGTTTTGAGGAGTGTGGAACCACCTCTTAATTGTTGATGTTCCCAGGGTTGGTGGCACCTGTTGGGGTCCCAGCTATGGGCAAATAGTTAACCCCAAACTGGGATAAAAGCACTATTAAAGTGTAAAAATAGGTTTTAATATCAGAAATACTTTATAAAAAAAATTATTACCGGTGATACATTATTTCCAGAAATACATTTTTGAAAAAAAAATATTACAAGCAATACATTTTTGAAGAAAAAATATTACCAGAAATATTTTTGAAAAAAATATTACCAGCAATAAACATTTTGTCAGCATTAAATAAACCATTGAAGTCGATAGGCTGTAAACCAAACCAAACCAAACTGGAAATACTTTTTTGTAAAAAAAAATTATCGCCAGATATACATTATTACCAGCAATATATTTTTGAAGGAAAAAATATTACCAGCAATGAATTTTGTCCACATCAAATAAACCATTGAGGTTGATATACTATAAAACAAAACAAACTAAACCACTCCAAACAGGATATATTTTTGTTTTTGATCCACATGTAACCAACCATATATCTCATTGTACACCTGGGAAGGATAGGTAAACAGTCTCAAATGATATCCCTGCCCTCAGGATCCCGGGTTTCCTTAATTATTCTCCTCTTTTTGAATTCTCATCTGCTAAAAACAAAGGACTGGAAATTCTAAGTCATAATCACCCACATTCTGAACGGACATGGCACATAGAAAAATAAGAATATTTTCACTATTGTAATTATGGCTTATGAATGTTTTCCTCTTCACATTCAATCCCAAGCTAAAGTTCCTCCTTTTAGATTAGAAATTCCTCCCTTAGGAGTTAAGTGCCACCTGTTTGAGAATTATTGCAGTATATAAAAATTAATACAAATTAGAGTTTCATATTCTAATGTAGAATATATTCAAATGTTTCTGTAGAAATTTTATTGAAAATCTTTATTACAGTTATATATAAAATCTAAGAATATCTATATAAGAAGATATTACCATGTTACAACATTCAATTATTTGAATACTTATCCTATACCATTGTGTACACACACATGCATATGTGTGTGTGTGTGTGTGTATCAAAACATGATTTAAGATTGTTCCAAATGCCAGAATGGAAAAACAATTACATCAAAGTTTTCTTGAATTTCAAAATTGTAACATGCTCTTCTCTTCAAAATGATCAATGATGGTTGAAATCATACGTGAACATATGCAGATAATTTTTACATAAACTAGAATCAAACACCTGTTACCTTGTCAAGAAACATGAGAGGAAAATCCTGAAAAATTTATTCAAGCAAAACTTGTCTGTTTTCTTTTATAAAAGCTACCTTAACTATTTATCTGTCTATCTATCTATTTGAGTCAGTTTCCCATCTATCTATCTATCTTAACACACAAAATCAAGCAACTCCCAAAAAAGCACACTTAAAGTGACCCCCCCCCCAGAAAAGAAAGAGAATGCTCAATGTCACAATGGCAGAGCATTTATATTTATCATAATTATAAGGTGTAGGCCTGACCAGCAATCACTGTCAGTTTCAGGCATACAATGCACACATTCTTGAGGCTGGCTGCCTGAAGAATGTGTACATAGTATGCAAGAAACTTAGTTGTAGTTGGTCAAACCAACACTGGATAATTATATATATATATATATATATATATATATATATAGGCTCCTGAAAAATTAATTTCTGTTGAGCTCTCTGGGGAAGTAAGTGTGGGTTTGTAAACAGTGACTATTAAGGCTGATATAGCGTGAATCTTCGGCAAAAGCGAATTGAGTCCTGTCGGTCACTGTGTGTTTATCTAAAAATAAATACGCTTAAATTCACCTTCATCCCTGTCGTGCGCCAACGGCTTAGTGGTAGAATTTCAGACTGACGCCAATTCAGTCGGGTTTCAATCCTAGCTAAAGGCAACCGGACGTCTAGCCACACTGAAGAGCTGTGATACAGCGAAACAGTCTGTCTGTGGATGACAATAATATATATATATATATATATATATATATATATATATATATATATATATATATATAAATTAAGAGATCAGCTGATTCCACTACCTTAGTTTCAAGCTTTCTGTATCTTTGGGCAATTTTGGTCAATTGATTTTATAATACATTATTTATTAAAAAAATAATACATGAATGAATAATTGCATGATGTGAAATGTGGTAGAAGGTGAGGAGGAGGAGGAGGAGGAGGAGGAGAAAATCAAGTGTATTGGAAATGTATCAGTGGTGGGGGGGTAAATGAAATATACTGTTTCTTGGTCTAATTCAACTCTGACCATTAACTTTTTTATTATCACACACACACACACACACACACACACACACACACACACACACACACACATATTGTTAAATATAACAGACAACGAATGTGTATTATGTTTGATCATGAGCCGTTCTAAACTTCATATGGATGCTTTAATTTCAGGTGAAAATAAAGACAATAATTGTCCAATATTTGGATATATTTTTTATTAAGCTGTTCCTTGATCTAATATAGATATATATATACACACATATGTCAGTAGGATATAGAATCTGAGCAAAAGTAGAGAAATCGGATTTGTTTTTCATACTGACCTGAAGATATCTACTTAATGAAGGCAAAATGTGTTGTCTATAAAAAGGTTTTCCACTTGTTCTTTTAAAATAGCAGTCTTCTACTTATCATAACTTTGGACATTTGTCTAAAGGCCACATTTAAGATAATGAAGAAGTCCTTCACCTTGAACACTTGGCGATAGAGATACATAACCTTCTTCAAGCACTAGAGCGTAATGTTATCCCTTTGTAAGTATGAAAAATTATACTTATGTTGAACGTTTGTGGCGGGGAAGTCCGTGTTTGAATATCCTTATAAGAGCAGATCTCTTGCTTAAACAAAATCTATCATTAAAAGGATAGAAAACAATGACAAAGTATACATTCCTATATCTTCATCTCATCATCTTTTTATCTATATATCTCCTTTCTTTTTTTCATCATTGTTATACTCCACTGCAATTTAGATCTCTTTCTGCTTCACTTTACATGTTGGATGGACGGGAATACTAAGAATGCAAAATGCAAAAAAAAAAGTTGTTTTCTGCATAGGACCACCAAGCACTACATCTGGTCCACAAAACAAATCCCTGCAATTAAATATAATAGCCAATCATGGATATTCCCAACAAAAAAACAACCCCACATAAACAACTGACACAATTGTGGATCAAAAGGTCACCTGTCAGCACACAGGTGCTGTCACCGCCATGATCGCCTCTCTCGTCACCACCGTGATCTTGCCCAAGCTTCACTAATCTCATCTGACTTGTCACATGCGGAATGTTGCCAACAGGCCAGCCTCTACACTGCTGAGCTTCCAATGCCAACCACCATGATTTCTAATGCCTCAACATCTTCACTATCTACTCCAGGATTCCCTGATTGTCACCACTGTGACCCCATTTTGTTGATACTATATTTGACCAGAATCCAACAGACATTCCACTTGACAATCTACTCCAGGCCTCCATCGTTGTCACCACCATGACCCCATCTTGATACCACATTTGATCAGAATCCAACAGAGACCTTATGCTTGATCAACATTCACTATCCACAATCCTCCCTCATCACCACTGCCATAGCCTTTGCAACCAACATACCGTTACCATGAATCAACTCACCACTGTGACCTCGATCAACCAACCTGCCATCCCACCTTACCAGACCATTCAGCTTCAACATCTTAGCATCACATGACACCCATCCCATGAAACACCTTGGAGATGTCGATTTCAATCATGAAAAATGGTAAAGTAATGTCAAATCCCACCAACTGCTAATAAGCTCCAGACCTATCCTCTGACTCTAATTGGGACCTCAGCCAACCAACCCAAGAAAGCTATCAACTCCCAGCCCTGGCAACAACAGCTTACACTTATCACTTTCCTAACTAAGGAATGACATATGAAGAATTTTTGCCACTTTCACACAATATATGTTGTTGAAATCATCATCTTTGTTGTTCCTTTCTTTTGCAACCAAACGCTTGCTATAACATCATTTATCAATATGAGTTTTCACCATTTTAATTCAGATGTTCCTGATGATTAAAAGATTATAGAGTGCAAGAATTTATTAAAATTTTAATAATCTCTTCTCATGGAACAGAAACATGGATTTTACATGAGTTCAATCCCCGGATTGGGTAGTACAAACCCATACTCAGTGGAAACAGGGTGAGCAGTAACAAGAAAGAATAAGGTGATATATCATGAGATATGATTTGGGATTAAAAGAATTTCCAGATGGAAAATAAAGAAGTTGGAACATATATTTAAAAAGAAAATGAACCCTAGCAAATTGAATGTTTTTGAATCAGAATAAATAAACTACAAACAATATATGATATCTACAAGGAGCATTTCAAAATTTTGAACCTGAAGATGATTTCTTTTACAGTGATTCTAAAATTGCTTTTAATTTGATTGATTTATTATGTTAACAAAATTTCAAAATTGTCTTCACTCTCAATATTTTTGGGGGAATTGCCAAGTGCAGCATAAATATTTCACCATTATTTCACCATAAACTGAAATATGTCTATAGTTTCAAATTTTGAATAAGGCTTCATAACAGTCTTTGTTTTATTATTTGCAGTTTAATTAAATATGGCGGCTTAAACAAAACCTGATCAAATTGTTGCATTGCAAATAGCTGGTATAAAGAATTTTGAGGTAATAAAACAGTTGAATGTTTGCAGAAAAAACTGTTTTTAATGTGTGGAAAAAGTTTAATGAGGAGCAAACAATCTTACTAAATCCACTTCCAGGAAGAAACCATTTGTACCAGGAGAGTCATTGAAGTTATTGAGAAGAGGGTGAAGAGAAATTCAGGAAGAAGCATGAAGAGCTGCATATTTCAGATAGGTTGCTAAGGCAGATTGTAAAAGAGAATTTAGAACTAAATCCATACAAGATTCAATTACTACAGCTGCTCTCAAGTGTCTCTAATTAAAAATGGCTTGGCAGAGGAAAGAAAATGTTGGAAAAGATGCAGTATGCCACAGACAACAGCTTTGTTTGGTCAAATGAGAATTTTTTTACTGTGAACACTGGTCAACTATGAAAATGGTAGGGTTTATGTTACACCACCAGAAAACATTCCCGAAGATGTCAGCACATTTCAAGTGACAGAAACCAATTGCTATTTCTTCTGATGGTGTGAAATTGAACTTTTGGTTTTCATTGAAAAAGGATTGAAAGTGAATAAGAAAGTTTACCAGGAAATGGTTTTCTGCCACATTTAGAAGTTGCTATGTCTTTGCTCAAGATGGAGCTCCCACACATAGTCAGTTTGACCCAGAACTGGTGAAAGAGACATTTTTGTGAATCTTTTGACAAGGTAATTTGGCTGCAGTCAAGCCCTAAGATTAAACCTATGGACTTTGCAATATGGCCCACATTGGATAGCAATGTTTCATATATCTCATACTCAAGTGTGTCAAGTAGAAGCATTAAGACACTTCCCAAGTCAAAAATGGTCTCTAATTTTATTTGGCTACCTATGCAATAGGGATCAGTACAATATTGCTTAACTTGAAACATCATTGGGAGATGTCAAAATATGTCAAACCTTCTGTATGCAAGTTTGATTTCTATAGTTCTTTGACATTTTTTAGTAATTTTGGAATGGAAAGCCAAGTCATCTTTTCTTAAAGTAAAATATTTTAGTTTGAAGCAATGGGATATATATTATCAAGTTTGGATACACACTTGGTAAAGAGAGGATTATCTTAATTTTTAAGAACTTTGGCAAAAAAATATTTTTCTGCCAATTGCAAAAAGTCTGGTAAACAATTTATGTGTGTAGATATCAATAGATATGAACAAAATATACATAGTGAAGGACCTCACTAAATGTAGAATTGGTAACTGTGAAGACCTCACCAGATGCAGATTGTCAACTTCAGTTTTACTTATTTGCCATTAAACTTACAGCAATAATCAATTGAAACACTGGTTATGGTCTGATCACTGAAGTTAAGCAATGTCATCTCTGGTCAGTACCTAGATGGGTGAACATTTGGGAATACCAGGTAATGTGTGGGTGGTGTAATGGCAAACAGCCCAGAGAGAAATCCTAAAGTCAAGTTCAAATTCCAGTTGGGTTCTTACATTCACTTACACACAAATACCCTTGGGAAAAGTATGAATCCACATCTCCTCCAGCTATTGATTAAATAGTTTGATATAACCAAAAAATCATTATTATTTCCAAAATATTGTTAATTTACTTGCCAAAAAAAATATTATTACAATTCAAAAATATGTTTTGGCTTTAAATAACCTACAAACGGTTGATAAGCCATAAAAAAATCAATCAATCAATCGATATTTGCCATTGGCCCAGTCATTGAAACTGTTGCATTCAAAACTTTTATTAAACTTTGAAAACCACATTTCAAAGTTGGGGTTATAAACTAAAACGATATTGACATAATGCATTGAAAGCTGGAAACCTTGAATCTGTTACAGCCTGATTCATTTTTTGTCACTTCAGTCCAACAGATATGCAGTCAGCCTCCTTCTCCTTCTTGTGGATCAATATTCTCTTTTTATAATGAAGGACGTAATGAATATTCAATTTCTGCATCAGATAAGAGGCGCTTCTTTCTCAGGAGAGTTTTTGATTATTACAGATGCTAAACCATATACATCTCACTATTTTGAAGCTGACCCATAAATATTTGGTTTTCACTTGTTTTATCAAAGTCAGGCTTGCTATTTACACTACATATAAGTTTTTAATTACAATAATATTTTGAATATAAAAATTAAGTTAAATATCAAATTTTGAGTCATGGAATACTGAAGAAGCAAGCTCAAATTAATTTAATTCATTGACTACAGAAATGTTTTAAGTTTGATTCATTACAAATATATATATATATACATAGATAAAATTCCATGATTTTCATTAGTCCATTTGTCACACCTTCTAAAATAGCCATACATTGACCAATTGAAACCAAATTTTGGAGAGAAGTATGAACAGGTAAAGGGATAGAAAGAACAGTTGATTTTACTAGGGTTCATAGCTTAGTACAATAAATTTTCATTCAATTTTTTGAAAAATTAAAAGTTTTATTATTTAACATGTAAAATACACCCATAATTTAATGATTAAAATAACAAATACTTATTTAATATAAATACAATATTGTTTTTTGTATACCTTTTTAAACTTTTATATATACAAGAATCTAGCTTCCAGTTTGCCTTGCATTTGTGAGAAATATAAATGAATCACAAGCCCAAATGCTTGAAAAAGTTGGAATTTGGCTTCAGAAATATTTATGCATGGCCAGTTGTATGTTGCATGTTCAAGAGTAAGAAATCCTAAGAATTTATACTTTGCAGTTAAAAAGGAAAAAAAAAAATTTTCTGAAAGAATGTTGTTTACCATAAAATTCTATAAAATTAAATGAAAGAAATTATTAAACTGTGAAGTAGAGTTTTTGTCAAAGTATTTTTCCAAACAAATCAGTTTATTCAAATTTTATCAATTGGTTTGCAAAATTGAATGAAACGTAGAGTTTGTAAATCCCGACAAAAAACGCTAGCAGTAACTTCAACAATACTAAATCTTCAACACATGTCAGTGTGTTGCAAAATAATTCCAGTTTCTAAAATTGGTAAATGTATTTTATAGTAGGTGGAGTTTCATTCCATCTGTCAGCAAATGAAATTCATCAGCCACAGAGATGCGGGTCTTGGAACATTGGAGTGGATTTTTTAGGTAAGTAGTTGCATTGGTTTAGATCCAACCTTCCAGAATCCAGTGTTAAGGCAAGTCCAAGACAGCTGATGGGAGGATCACTTGGTGAATGGTCAACCCAAACTTTAATACAAGGAATGTCTTCCTTACACCTCACAGCACCAGTTTTAATTCAAAGTTATCCATCTCCTGGACTAGTGGCTCCAAAGCAAGAAAGCCTAGTCTGCTCTGTTATTTAACTTACATTTGAATGTTTGTTTGTTTAGCGGCATATCAACTCCTCATGGGTCATTTAATGCTGAAATTTAATTTTCTTGAGAGCATTAGTAATTTCTTTTACAAAGATATATTGCTGGTATTTTACTATAAAAATGTATTTTTATATTTTCATAGCATTTTGACTACAGTTGTTATTTATCTTATAATTGGGGAAAAGAAGCACCTTGAGGTGATATAATGGTTAGCAAGCTTGTCTCGCTAGAACAATTACGACTGAGTAGTGGGTTCAATCCTAACTCGATGCCCCATACTTTTGACCTTGTGCCACATCTAAGCTACACTTGTAAAATCACTGTAATTGGGTGAAAGATTGATTGATGCTTTTTCCAAAGTTCTTTGAGCTATATGAAGATAACAGACACAGAATTTGAAATCAGCCTGCCAATTCCACTTTCCACACAGATAACTGTTACACAGCCTCCATATCCATAAATAGTTATTAGTTAAACATTGGGTAAAATTTTAGAGTACCCAATGAGGCTTGAATTTACTTCTTTGTAATAATAACCTGCACGACCAAACTGTTAATCATTACTCCAATACAAGGCTTCAAGAGTGAATAGTCTGCAAGACTTCTTGGCAGCCCTCTACACCTACAATGAGATTCTTTGTATAATTCAAATTTATATAGATGTGTAGCCTCATATCAGCTAAGGAACTTGTTACTGATAGGAAACCCTCACTATCACACAGGCTAAGTATGGCAAATATGTCTCTATTCTTAGTCAAAACAGTGATGTCACCAGCATGTATGAAATGAGATGCAAGAGTTTACTTTTCTTGGAGAGAGAAAGGCCTGATAATGATGATGTCAATAAAGGTTTTCATGTGACACATTTTCTCCTTTAGGATTTCATTGGACTAAATTTATGTTTACTACATATATGCACAAAGGAAAGGAGGACAATGAAAATTAAAAATTATTTTAATATATGTTTTGGGTATATATATATATATATATATATATATATATATATATATATTTATTTATTTATTTTTTATTTGTGATGTTGGATGGCTTTACTTGTCACTATTGCTATGTCAAGCAAAAGCTCGTTATCTCTTCGAAAAATGCTTGTTATATTCAAAACTTCATAGACACTGGTACTAATAGTAACACCTTCCAATAATATCCACACTAGTAATACTAGTAATCGCCAAATTGCATAATGGTCATAAGAGAATCGTAATCCACACAGTAGTAGAGTAGAGAGAGTAAACGTATAGCAATAGTGGATAGACAAGAAGAGTGAGGAGTGATCGTATAGTCATCACGCTACTTCTTATTTATTCACTTCCTTTATGATCACGTGCTCTACTTAATAATGGAATCACCCATGTTACTCACTGGTGATCTACTTTCAAATCACAGTGTCGGCAACAACACTTATATATATATATATATATATATATATATATATATATATATAAATGTGTGTGTGTGTATACTCTAGTATTGTGTGTGTTTTTATGATGTTTTTTTATGCAAAATTAGGGGGTCACACTATACACAGGTAATTTTTTTGAAGAGGTTAAAAATCAGGCATTTTCAATGACTGGTTACACTATAGACGTGTAAATATTGTGGGGAGGAGTTAAAATTGTTGAAAAAAAAATTAAGGGTTCACACTATACATGAAGTTGGTTTATATACAAATATATACAGTATGCACTCAAGCATGAAATACAAATACTTACACACACACACATATATATATATATATGGACTGATGATTGTGTATAAGCATGAAACAGTATCTACCTTTATATTTATACATATATATATATATACGTGAAATTAGATTGCATTTTAAACAGATAGCAATCAATAGTCAGGCTGATCAATCTGACAAGATCAAAATGGCAGCCGATGTCCAAAACAACCTCAAGTCTGTTGTTAATTGGAGAAAAAGATAGCTTGTTAATTTGAATGCCTCCAAAACCAAACTTCTCTCCATTAATTATCTGAGAGACTCCTCTCTGCCTTCCATCAGCATTAAATTGAATCCATCGCTAGGTCAGCTGCTAAGAAATTCGGTTCACTGTATCATGCTAGACCGTTTTTCTCTCCAGAATCTATCTTACATATTACCATTCATTCATGTTTAGAATATTGATGCCAGAAATGATCCAGTGTCTCTGCTATTTAACTACAGCTCCTTGATAAGATCCAAAGAAGAATCAGCAATATTATCAGTTCTGATCTGGTAGCTCAGCTTCAGTCACTTACCCATCACCATAAGGTTGCCTCTCTGTGCCTTTTCTATAAATAATTTCATGGTAATTGTTTGGATGAGCTTTTCACTATGGCACCGAGACTATGAATTTAAGCGCATCATTAGACTAGCATTGAGATCTCATCAAGTGACAGTTGAGCTGGCTAGATGTATATATAAAGTATATATATATATATATATATATATATATATATATATAAAGTATATATATATATAAAGTATATATATATATAAAGTATATATATATATATATATATAGAAAGTATATATATATATAAAGTATATATATACATATATAAAGTATATATATATATAAAGTATATATATATATAAAGTATATATATATATAAAGTGTATATATATATATATAAAGTATATATATATATAAAGTATATATATATATATATATAAAAAGTATATATATATATAAAGTATATATATATATATATATAAAAAGTATATATATATATAAAGTATATATATATATATAAAGTATAT